>JAUZSU010150242.1:0-14669 GCA_034780255.1 Parotocinclus maculicauda
ACACACACACACACACACACACACACACAAATATATATATATATATATATATATATATATATATATATATATATATACAAAAATGTTAAGAAAGGCCTTTTTTTTTTTACTAGACTGAAGGCTACTAAGTTTTGCTGTGTTTTGCAGGAGCGTTGCCAGATTTATACAGTTTAACAGTGCATGGTTTCCTCATTTTTCTGCTTTCTTAATATTTCTTGCAGTTGCTGCCGCTTTGCTTGCTGCTCAAGCTCATTTGTAGCACCTCGTTGCTTTGTCGTTTCTATAAATTTAAGGACTTGTCTCTGACTCAGGCCAGCCATGACTTCTTAGTTTGTGATCTGGACAGAAACTCCAGGAGGTTTTCTAAGTGGTTCTGGCCTGCAGTCTGGTCTGTGGTGCTGTAATCTGAGTGTTGCTTCACATTGCCTCTTCCCTCAGAATGAAGTGTGTGTAAGTGTGCATGTCAACGAGACCCAGCAGCCGCTCTTCCACATGCTGCTACGCTACGCTAACTCTAACCAAAGCAGCATGAGTGGCCGAGTCCGTGTCTTCCGCATCCGTGACCAAAGAGGTACACCACGTAACTATCTGTCTGTGTTTCTTTTTGTGTCTGTCTGTGTTTGTCAAGTTAGATTTATTTATATAGCGCTTTTATAATGGAGCATTGTCTCAAAGCGGCTTTACAATATTATCTTATAATGCCAAAACCAAACTGAACAAGCCCAGGGCGACAGTGGCAAGGAAAAACTCCCTAAACAGGATAAGCCATGGGAGGACCAAGACAAAAAAGGGAGCCAACCTCCAAACAGTGCACTTCCTCCTGAAGATGTTTGGACAATTAGAATTATAAACGTAAATATAAATGTGTATTAGGCATTTACACTCTAGGCTTCTCCATATACAGTATTAATACTCAATGTGCATGCTACAGTCAGGTTAACAGCTTAAATGTGTAGCTTTTGTCTTGTTCGTCTTTCTGTTTCTGCCTGTGTGCTCATCTGAATGTCGTCACCGTTACGCTTTACCTCCTTCCCTCCCTTTCTGTTTTGTCTTCCTCTGCGTTCGTCTCTACTTCAGCACGAGTCTGAACACGGCTCCCATGGAAACCATGTTTCCTCCGTTGTTAACCTGGCACTAAATACACAGCACTTAGGAGATCACAGTGTCATGCTCTGACAAGGAGGATTAACATCCAACCCTCGGATTAGTGTGTACAGCCCCAAATCAGAAACATTTAGGATGGTATGGGAAATGCAAAAGCAAAAAAAAATGTTAATAAACACCCATTCCTGCACATGCCTAGAACACATTCCAAAAAAGTTATTAGGACTAGTTATGAGGTACAAAAAAAAAATAATACAAAATAATATATATAATAATACAAAATAATATATATATGATTTTATATGGGTGATGTCAACAAAAGTATTTAAGCCAAATCAGAAAATAGTTAGGCCTGAAATAAGCAAATCTCTTCCAATCTTTCTTGAAGGAATGCTTTTGTAAACGTTTTAATTATTTTCCCACCCTTTTTAATTCAATTCAATTTTAATTAATTTGTATAGCGCTTTTTACAATTGACATAGTCACAAAGCAGCTTTACATTGATGCATGAACAATTGTCACAAATTGGATTCTATTGTCCCTAATGAGCAAGCCAAATGGCGACAGTGGCAAGGAAAAACTCAATTAAGATTAAGAGAAAGAAACCTTGAGAGGAACCAGACACAAGACTTGGATACTGCATATGAATGTTTGAGTTGCACCTGCTGAAAAGTATGTAATCCAAAACAGATGTTATAATCTACAGTACATTATTAAATGGCACACTTCACTGGAATCGCTTCACAGTTTGATATTTTGATGTTTCTGAACTGTGATATTAGTGAAACAGTGAGAAAAAGAAGAATAAACCTGATAAATACATGTGGATTCTGCTGCTTAGGCTTACAGATTTGGTCGGTGATTTACTTTAATAGTGTTGTGTCTGCAGAAGGCTAACGAGGAGAATCCATTTTAGCTGTGAATAGCAATTAACAGGTTTGTTTTTTTTTACAATGTCATCTGCTTGTGTCATCTCCAGTGTTTGTTGAACTACAGATGTGTTTAGCCATGCATTTCAATTACAGGTATTCAACATGTAACGTCTGCATTACCGTAGTCATGCAGTAGTTTGGCTTAATTTGCACAGTGTTTTATTTTAAACAATAACAGTTTCAAAATTCAGTACTATACTGTACAATACAGTAATTCCTATCATTTCTTATCATCTCTTTTCTGCCTGCAGCTGTCATGAGGGTATCACTTATACTAGTTTTGCATTGTGCTGGTATGAGTGGATCAGACACAGCAGTGCTGCTGGAGTTTTTAAACACTGTCTTTTTAATCCACCATATTGTTTCACTTTGTAGATGTAAAGTCAGAGATGGCAGTTTATGTTAGTCATCCTAGAGTTTACAGGATGCTGGTGGCTGGACATTTTCGCCTGGTGGGCTTTTCTCAGTCCAGCAGTGGCAGGACCTCAGAGACGCTTGGCTTGTGTAAGGGGCTAAGACTCTTTTAAGTGCTCTTCTGGGCATTGGCTGGGTCTTTGTGACATATGACACAGACAAGGGGTGCCCCCACATTTCACAAATGTATTGTTCTCGTACCGATTTTTAAAAGTGCTGGTGTAAAAAATCGAAACCAATCCAAAATGACAGGTGTCTGGCATGTGTTTAGCTGATTAGATATTCGCATTAACGAGAACTTTGACAGTGGTGAGTGTATTTTGCAACATTCTAAAGAGCATTCTGCTGTACCTTAGTGTGTAAAATTACTTTTTTAAAGTAATATGAATGTTAAATTTTATAGTATACATCTATGCAAGATGGCTGAGGTTTACAAACATTAAATCCTGACTGATATACGTCATGGTTGTGGATTTCTGTCTTGTCCATAATGTTACAGGGTGACTGAATGAAAAAAAGCGTAATTATAAAATGTATAATCATTTTGAGGCAGTGTCAGATTTTGCCACGACCACTTAACCCATTAAAAACCATGATCCTCAGTGCTTTAACTCACCTACTGATGGGATGGGATGTAGGCAGACAGAAATGAAGTAAAAAATGTTCAGAAAACAATTTGGCAGGTAATGGGTTAATGTGGCTTGTAAAACCTTTTTTAATAAACAGTATTAATAAACTGACAATTTTAAAACATATGTTTTGTAATTTGATCACGGGGGCAGCACGCTGCCTCACAGCAAGAAGGTCCCGGGTTCAATCCCAGGGAGGAGCGGCCTGGGTCCTTTCTGTATGGAGTCTCCATGTCCTCCCTGTATCTGTGTGGGTTTACTCTGGGTACTCCGGTTTCCTCCCTCAGTGCAAAGACCTGTGCGTTAATTGGTGTCTCTAAAGTTCCTGTCTTTTGTTCCTGCCTTTGCGCCCAGAGTTGCTGGCCCGCGACCCTGTGTGGATTAAGTGGAAGATAATGAATGAATGAATAATTTGATTGCATGACCTTTTGGGCTCAGTCTTAATGCTCTGTAGATCTTACAGAAAATCATGAGGTCACTGTGTTTTTATTTAAATCCTAATAATGAATTCATTTTATTTTATTTTATCTGCTTACTCCAGGACAGGATTGTGGGGACAGCATGGCACATACACACACGTGCAGTGAAACGCTTTAGAGAGGCCAGCTGACTTCTGTCTTCTGAATGTGACATGGGGAGAACCTACAAACTCCTCACAGGCAGTGATTGGGGTAGGACTTGAACTCAAATCTCTAGAACTGTGAGGTGACAGCTCACACCACCCCGCCCCTCTAGTTATCGACAGTAAATAAGAAAATGAGTATTAACAAGTCTGAGTGTCAAAGCGTTCTCATATGCTGTCCAAGTTCAGTAGGAGCTCCAGGTTCGAATCCACGAGGTGCCTTTCGGTCATGTCGGATGCCACATGCAGACACGATTGGCTTTGAGGGAATGATGGATTAATATCCTGTGCTGGAAGTGCTTCTGCTTATACCTCCTGTACTCGGTCTCTGTAGCCCTGACTAGGAAAAATCTGGTTTAAAAATGAGAAATGTAATGAGTATGAATAATTAATACCTGTGTCAATATATTATTGAGTAACAAGAGACTTCCTGCTGTCTTCTCTCATTATTTTCTATCTTTCCCCGAGCTTACTATCTCAATGAATTCCTGAATCCTGTATGGTAATGGTCAAACCCTCTCACTGCTCAGCCACTGATTTTTCTTTCTACTCTAGCCTCAGTCTGTGTGTGTGTGTGTGTGTGTGTGTGTGGCTTGGTCTCAGTCTCTGGAGCTTCCTTTCGCATGGTGTGCGAGATGATGGAGTGTGGCATGTGACAGTAGCGGATACTTCGCCCTTGTGCCTACAAGCGATTCACACTTCCATTATCTGCATATGCATTATTCCCAGCAGCCCTCAGGTGACTTAGGAATAGAGATCGTTTCATTTCAGCACCACCAAGTCAGGTATGAAGGGGAGTCGTAAAGCTGTCCGTGTTTAGACGTGACCATCCAAACGGCTTGCTATTCATTTAGAAAGGGTCTCTTAAATTTGAATAACGCCACAGTCTTCAGCTCAGGTGCATCCAGTTTAAATGTGGTTTATAAAACACTCCAATGTATTATTGTATTACTGCTTTCATGCACCTCTGCTCCAAGCTAGGAATCCTATTAATATTTACATAAGCCTTAAGGACAGTTATCTCATAGAGCTCCAACTGCAATCACTTCAGACTTCTTCACATCGGAAAATTCCTAAACAAGAAGTGTCACTGTTTCAAACTACAGAATACAATGTATTCAGAATTATACCATGTATATTTCGATTTAATAAATGTATCTTATTAAATACATATTGTATCTGTAAGCCTAGGAAAAGCTCTCAAATTTAATGAAACTGAATAAATAGAAACTCTATCAAAGAATCACAGGCACCTAACCCATATTGAGTTCCCTTCTTGGTCCTTATCTTTACCTGACGCTATCACTGCATGATATTTCCTGTTAATAACTGGGGCTTGAACCCTTCTTGGTCATTGTGGTCACCTGTCCCTTCCTTGTCATTATGGATGCCTGTCTATTTCTGGATATTGTGCTCACCTGTGCGTTCCTGGTCGATGCGTTGACCTGGTCTGTCCTGGTCATTGTGGTTACCTGTCCCTTCCTGGTCATTACAGGTCTCTGGCCTTGCCTGGTGATTATGGGTGTCTGACCCTTCTCTGTCATTATGGTCACCTGTCCTTTCCTAGACAATTCACTGCCTGACCCTTGCTGGTTATTATCGGTCCCTGATCCTTCCAGGTCCTTCCAGGGATTTCTGGCTGTTATGGGGTGCCTGACTTTTCCTCTTAATTACAGGTACCTAACTCTTCCTGGTCATTCACTGCCTGATCCTTACTTGTCAATGAGGTTGTGTGACCCTTCTAAGTGATTACGAGTACCTGACCATTCCTGGTCATTAAAGGTTCCTGTCCCTTCCTGGGTATTTAAGGTGCCTGTCCCTTCCTGGTGATTATGAGTGCCTGACCATTCCTGGTCATTAAAGGTTCCTGTCCCTTCCTGGTGATTATGAGTGCCTGACCCTTCCTGGGTATTTAAGGTGCCTGTCCCTTCCTGGTGATTATGAGTGCCTGACCCTTCCTGGTTATTAAAGGTGCCTGACCCTTCCTGGTGATTATGAGTGCCTGACCCTTCCTGGTTATTAAAGGTGCCTGACCCTTCCTGGTGATTATGAGTACCGGACTATTCCTGGTTATAATGGATGAATGATCCTTTCTGGTAATAACAGGTTAGTGATCTCTGCTGGTTATTATGGGACCCGACTCTTACCCTGCCTGGTCATTCACTGCCTGACACTTACTGGTTATTACGGGTTGCCAATTCTTTCTGGTCATTCACTGCCTGACTCTTTCAGCACATTATGGACTTCTAACCATTCCTGGCCAGTCACTGTCTGACTCCTCCTGGGTAATATAGGTGCCCAGTTCCTCCTGGTCATTCATTGCATGGCTATTTCTGGCTGGTACGGGTACCTAGCCCTTCTTGGTCATTCAATGCCTGACCCTTCTTGGTTATTCTTGGTGCCCCATCCTTCCTGGTCATTTACTGCCTGACTCTTCCATGTCATTGCTTGCTGAATCTTCCTAGCCATTGAGGCTGCCTGACCCCTTCTGGTTATTATGTGTAGCTTATCCTTACTGGTTTACGACCTGTTGTTGAGCCCACTCGCCATTTCAAAGCTCTTTAGACCAGAAGTGGGAGACAAAAATCTACGGCGCAACACTGGTTTGCGGGATAACTCACGCCAACTCATAACAACAACAAGTTTGTGTTCGAATTGTCAGGATCTTTTGTATGTTGGTCCTGGTTAAAGGGGGTCTCTCTCCTTGGTCCCCAGGTGTGTCAATGCAAGGTACAATAATGGGGTTTGAGTCTCGACGCTTCTCGTTATGGGGGTGGGGGTGTGTTATGGTATACACACCATTACAAGAACTCAGTTTCTGGTGTAAAAATATAAACCAGTCCAAAATGACAGGTGTCTGGCATGTGTTTAGCTGATTAGATATTTGCATTAACGAGCACTAGTGAAGTGGTGGGTGTATTTTGCAACGTTTACCTATTTTTATCTTGCTTAAAAATGTTTCAAGTCAGTTGTACTAAACATTATAAAGAGCATTCTGCTGTACCTTAGTGTGTAAAATTACTAATTAATGTCAAATTCTTTAGTTTACATCTATGCAAGATGGCTGAGGTGTAAAAAACATAAGATCCTGATTGATATACGTAGTTATGGATCTTTGTCTTGTCCATAATGTTACAGGGTGACTGAATGAAAGCGTAATTATAAAATGTATAATCATTATGAGGCAGTGCCAAATTTTATGACCACTTAATGTGACTTGTGAAACCTTTTTTTAAATTAACAGTATTAATAAACTGACCACATTTTAAAAAATATTTCGTAATTTGAGTGCAGGGGCAGCATGGTGGCTCACAGCAAGAAGGTCCCGGGTTCAATCCCAGGATGAAGCAGCCTGGGTCCTTTCTGTGTGGAGTCTGCATGTTCTCCCCGTGTCTGTGGGTTTACTCCTGGTACTCCGGTTTCCTCCCACAGTCCAAAAACATACGCATTGGTATATCTAAAGTGGTGTCTCTAAAGTGGCCCTAAGTGTTTGATTTTGTCTATTACAGTCGAAGTGCGAGATATGACTTGTTTTTTTATTTTATTTTGGTACGTTAAAATGTCACTGTATGACGAGTTTTTCTTTTGAAGGAGTTCATTAAACATTTAAGTCTTTAAAGCGCATCTGGAGCATCTGCGCCTCAGTCCCGTGTTGCCAGTGTCTCTATTGACAAACTCCTTACTGAAGCATTTAATTAAAGCTTTTTCTCTCTGAATGATAATGACGTTTTGAAAATTTAGTTCGTAATGGTTCCCAGTTGCCCCCTTTGGTCCCAGTCTGTTGTCTCATGACATGAATGTAAATATGATAAGAGACGGACGGTATTCTTTATATCTCAGTCTGTGCCTGAATTATCCAGTGTTGCACCTTCTCTTTGTGCACGGTAGGAAAAAAACGTTTTGTTTTTTAATTGATCCAATAAATTGAGAGTAATCCATAACCTTACTCACTATAAATCATACTATGATGTCAGCATATAATCATTGTAGTATAAAAGCCATAGCAATCAATGCCGTTATTAAAAGGTTTGACCATGTTTTTTTCTCATCGGTCTGGCAAATATGATGAAAAGTGAGCTATAGCTTATGTGACACACCGCTGCTGAGCGAGCGAGCCACTATTGTATTGCGTAAAGCCTGCAGAGCTTGGGAAGGGTGTGGGCAGGTCTGCCTTACAATATTCAGCAGAACATGAACAGAAACTCTCAGTAAATGGACAAACCGTGGTATCGCAAGGGAAAACAGCTGATCAAGCAGAGTGGAAACAAAGAAACTGGGATAGGTTGAGATTTTTTTTGTAAAATTAGCTAAAAAGATGCAACCTAGACATAATAGCATATACAGTATCTCAAAAAGGTGAGTACACCCCTCTTTTTTGTAACTGCTTTATTATATCTTTTCATGGGACAACACTGAAGATACGGCATAACTTATGTACATATGATCAAATGTTTGTATAACAGTGTAAATTTGGCAACAAAAGTGAGTCACCCCTGTGTGAAAATGGCCAAATTGTGCCCAAAGTGTTAATATTTTGTGTGGTCACCATTATTTTCTAGCAACTCTCTCAGGTATGGAGTTCACTAAAGCTTCAAAGGTTGCTTCACAGGAGACCTTGTGCTTCTCCACAGATGCTCAATAGGGTTTAGCATTAGAGACATGCTTGACCCTTACTTTCAGTTTTTTTAGCAAGGCAGTGGTCGTATTGGAGGTGTGTTTGGGGTTGTTATCATGTTGAAATACTGCCCTGTGCCCTACTTTCCAAATGGTGGGGCTGATGCTCTGCTACGGTATGTAACAATACAATGTTGGCATTCATGGTTTCCTCAATGATCTGTAGCTCCCTACATCCAGCAGCACTCATACAGCTCCAAGTAATGACATTCCCACCACCATGCTTGACTGTAGGCAGGACACACTTATCTTTGTACTTCTCACAGATGCTTTACACAATCTGAACCAAATATTTACATTGCATTTTACATTAATGGTATTTAGCAGACACCCTTATCCAGGGCGGCTTACAAATCATACAGTCTTACAGTTCTAGCAATTGTGGGTTAAGGGCCTTGCTTGAGGACCTGACTGTGGTATTTGAACCCTGCACCTTAAGGTCCAGAGTCCAGTACCTTAACCTCTAGGCTACCGCAGTCCCAGCCCCTGTCCTGGCCTCATCAGACCACAGGCCACGGTTCCAGTAATCCATGTTCTTAGTCTGCTTGTCTTCAGTAAACTTCTTTACAGGCTTTATTGGGGATCATCTTTAGAAGTGGCTTCCTTCTGGAATGACAGCCATTTTCACTAAGGGGTGTACTCACATTTGTTGCCAGTGGTTTGGACATTAATGGCTGTGTGTTGTTATTTTTAGAGCACAGCAAATTGGCTCTGATAATCAATCAATCAAAATGTATTTATATAGCACTTTTTACAACAGAGCATTGTCTCAAAGCAGCTTTACAATCTTATATTAGCTTAAAAGGCCAATCCCAGGTTGAGCAAGCCTAGGGCGACAGTGGCAAGGAAAAACAAAAAAAAAGTAAAACTTAAAAAAAAAACAAGACTCAAAAAGGGACACGTCCTCCATGGGTGGCCTATATGTTAATTAGGTAAAAACTTAAAAGTATATTAAAGTAATAGTAAAATTAAGTTAGTAATACAATTTAAATCGATAATAATATTTAAGTTGGTAATACATTTTAAAACAAAATAGATTTTAAAATCAGCCCTCAGTGGGAGGTCCTAGGAGGCACATCGTCTCTTGGTGCCTAAGTGATGGAGCAAGTTCCTGCACTCTGGTGGGACTGGGTTCTGTTGATGGAGACCAGTAGAGTGATGTTGAGGTGGAGGAATATCCAAGTGTGTGGTGCTGGAACTGGTACCGGAACATCACTATGCTCATGTACTCGTAGAATAACTCAATACATGGCACCCAATACCAATTTAGAGCAGTGTTACATTCGTTGAGCAATGTCAGCAGTGTTTATGTAAATGTTTAGCACTGCTAAATGTTAAACGATGTAAACACATGATGTGTATTACATTTTGTAATCAGATAATCAGAAAGTGAGAAACATGCTGTAAAAATAAAACATGATTTAAAAGTCATTATAAGAACGGTGTTATACTTGTCACCGTATCTACTCGTATCTAGGCCACCCAGGAGGATTGAGCCTTGGTCACTGTCGCCCTAGGCTTACACAATTTGGGATTGGCTTTATAAGATGATATAATGTTGTAAAGCTGCTTTGAGAAAAATGCTCCATTGTCAAAAGTGTTAGATAAATAAATCTTGACTTGACTCTGTGTGAGCAAGAACCCAAACGCAGTGGGTACTGAAAGTGAGTGTTGTTGGAAATGCACTTTAACCATCGAGTAAATATCAATTAACTCCACAGTTTACACATTGCTCACTGGAATTAAAGATGGATTACAGTCTGCTATTGACATCTGCATTATCTAGAGCTCGGGGGATGACAAGCGAGCAAATGAAGTTATTTTCTGAACTTTTTTTTCCCCTCCAGCAAACACTCCATACATGTGCAAACTGGATTATAATCCTCAAGGGTATTTAGTGGGAGCAGTGATTACAGAGGAGGCCTTGTCTCATTATCACACACTCGTGTCAAGATTAGACTGACACCTGCGTGACGCATGTCTCCCGATCCTGGGATGAATCTTGGCTTTTGCGTAAATAACTCTTGATTGGATCAGACTCGAATGGACCGAAAACGGATACGCTGGCTTCTGAGAAATGGTAGTGTGTATCAGTGTGAAGTAAATATTTGGGTTGCCAGATAAATCAGGATATACTTTGCAATATGAGAAGATCGTATTCAATGGCAGAACTCCCACAGCCTCTTTTGACAGATAGGCTTTAGCCTGCGGTGCAGAAATTAGAAGCGCCGAAAAGGGATCGGTAACACTTCCGAGAATATCAGCCACAAACAATCACGCTCACGGCACAGACTGGAGGTAATTGGATCGGTTTGGTTTTTTGTACTCCGGCGCATTGGCTTTAAAATAAAACATAATAATATCAGGTCTAAAGAAAATGCATTTGTACAGTACCCAGTTAGATATATAGATAAATATATAGATAAATATGCAAACCTGTATTATTAGGGCAGAAATATGCTGACTGTCGTTGGAGATGTTTGTAGTTCTGTAGTTCTTTTTCTGAAATCCACTGTCATGAAATGTCAAAAATCATTTCACTATCTAGTTACCTTCAGACAGAAAGTGTGACTTTGTCTGGATAGCGAAGATGTATTCTCGGAACTGTTACTGATCCATTTCATCACCGTTGCAATCCAACTTCTCAACCACTGGAAAGGTCTACTCACTCACTCAGTCACTCACTCACTCAGTCACTCACTCACTCACTCACTCACTCAGTCACTCACTCACTCACTCAGTCACTCACTCACTCACTCACTCACTCAGTCACTCGCTCAGTCAGTCGCTCAGTCACTCAGTCACTCCACTCAGTTACTCACTCACTCAGTCACTCACTCACTCAGTCAGTCACTCAGTCAGTCACTCGCTCAGTCAGTCGCTCAGTCAGTCAGTCACTCCACTCAGTCAGTCACTCACTCAGTCAGTCACTCACTCAGTCAGTCACTCACTCACTCACTCACTCACTCACTCACTCACTCAACTCACCCACTCAACTCACCCACTCAACTCACCCACCCACTCACTCAACACACCCGACTCCCTCACTCAGTCACTCGACTCCCTCACTCAGTCACTCTTTGGAGGGTTTCCAGTTCCACACAGCTGTGGGTTGACAGATTTTGCTTTAAAGTCTTTTCGAATGTGTCACAGCATTAAACGCATAGAAGGCCGTTGTTCTTTAGCTTTGCTCCCTGGAGGCGTGGAGGGGACCGGGCTCTCGGTTTGATCGTCCTGCTGCAGTGTCACTTTTTCAGGTGTGTAGTCATTTCTCTTCAGATCTGCAACACACACACACACATGCATGTTTGTACGGTCACTCAGACTGACGTGGGAATGGCCTCAAAGAAGAAGCTTTTGTTTGTTTGGCTTCTTTAATGTCGATATCGGCATCAGTGCCCATTTCAGTGACACATACAAGGTAATATCCATACACAAGATCATCTCAAGACTAGTCTCACACACTCACACACACACACACACACACACACACGTCAATGCCAATTTAGAGTGATCAATTAACCTAACATGCATGTCTTTGGACTGTGGGAGGAAACCGGAGTACCTGGAGAAAACCCACGCAGACAGGGGGAGGACATGCAGACTCCACACAGAAAGGACCCAGGCTGCTCCACCCTGGTACTGAACCTGGGACCTTCTTGCTGTGAGGCAGTGGTGCTACCCACCGAGCCACTGTGCTGCCCAAACTGTACAATTAAAAGGCCCATAGATGTGGGACTGTAGATGTTATCAGCTCATGAGGGGCTGAATGCAGCGTTCCAGGTGTTATCATAAATGCTTGATTGGTGATAAATCTGATAGCAATCTGGTTGATACATTTCTGAGAAACCCTTTCTGTGAGGGTGAGTATTATCCTGCTGAAAATGCCAGGTGGAAACCCCGCCATGATCGACTGTCATATGTGATGGCTCCCCAGATCGTCACATCAGCGTTTGGGGCAGTGTGTCAGACCACAGAACTTACATAGAGGCCTCTATACCCGAGCCCGAACATCATCATATCCCAAACACAACCTGGAATCATCGCAATAGACGATATGGTTCATGACGCCACCACAAATGAAGGCTGCAATCCGACATTTCTATCTGGGTGTATTTTTTCTTAATGAGTGCATACTAAGTCCAGTAAATCTTTATGCATTGTAATGTCTTAGAAAGCAAAAATCCAAAGCAACAAAGGCTTGTAAAACATGGAAATACAAATATTGGTTTACAAATTAAAGCCCACAGAAAATACACCCTAATAATAATTATTAGCGATCTCAATGCTCAATTAATGGCCAAAATAAATCATCATTTACACCAACATTTTGAGAGCTTAGAAATAGAACAGGGCAGCACGGGTACTCCGGTTTCCTACCACAGTCCAAACACATGCATGTTAGGTTAACTGGTGTCTCTAAAAAGTGGTCCTCAGTATGTGAGAGTGTGTGCCGTACGATGGATTGGCGCCCTGTCTAGGGTTGTTCCTGCCCTTGCGCCCAGAGTTGCCGGGTGGGCACCGGCTGGCCCACAACCCCAAATAGATTAAGACGGTGGATAATAAATGAATAAACAGAACATAAATGTTAACAAACAATGTTGCAGTTTATGTGGTTTGCCAGCAGATGTTGCCAGTACAAGACTTTAAGCATTGCACACATTATACACACACACACACACAAATACACACACAAATACACATACTAACCAGGCAGTTTGAGTTTGCGGCAGCACGAATTACAGTGGTGTTTGGCACGAAAGTTCCTGATTGCATCATCACCGAGATTTGCCGGACCGAACACCATATCATACGACCTGCAACACACACCCAAATACACAAACAGTAAACACGCCAAAAACACACGCAGTCTTCATGTGGTTAGTGATGAGCAGTCGTTCTCACCCTTTCTCTCCACTCTTGATGACAGAGGGATCTGTTAAAATCTCACCAACACCTGCACATCACACACAACAAACACACAACAACACACCAACACAACACACATACAACACACACACATAAAAACAGACAGATACACACAGAGTAGGTTAAGCACAGATCTTTTACTCGTTGGGTGATAAACTTTCTCACATTTTGTATTGTTTCAGTCTAACATTGGAACAAACTTAAATTTCATAAACCTACATAAAATGTATAAGTAAAAGAGCAACATTTTGAAGTGTATATCAATATTGGTCAAAACATGATTTACAAATTAAAAACATATTTGCGATTGAATCATTTTTGTGTAGTTCTGGGACCAAATTCATGAGTGTCTTAAAAAAATCTTCTTAAATGCGTGTTTTTTTTCAAAACACAAAAATGTTAATCTTGAAATAACTTCTTAAGACTTGTTAAGTTTTTTTTTTTTAGCTTTTCTATTAAGAACAATTATTAGTATTGTTGAAAACGTATTTTTTTACTTTACGAGCCTCACACTTGTCTAAGGCTGTACAAGTTTGACAAGGTAAGCAATAAAATGAACTTTGGGTGAACAATTTAGTTATTCGAAATAAGATGAAGATTATTTTCCTTTTGGCTGTCTGCCACATATGACTTCTATTATTTGTTTGCTGAAAATATTTTGACAGATGAATTAAGCTCTGTGTTAATGATTTTATGTTTCATTTACGCTACTCCTTACTCTTCTGTACTCGGGACCGCGTGACGTATGGGGTCACATGCCAGAAGTAATGAACACTGGGAAATGTAGTGAGGGTTGCGTTTGTGTTTTAAAGGTTTTTAAATATTTGACTGCACTATGATGTAAACAGCATTTATTAAACTTCTTAATTTACAATAATTTCAATTTACGATGGATTTATCATAACGTATCCCTATCGTAAATCTGTGACTACCCGTACCTGTGTGGTGTATGTATGTAAATAATGTTTTCTTTATTAGGTACACCTCCTTGTTTCTGCATTAACTGTTCATTTTATCAGTTCCACTTACCAAACAGAAACACTTTGTAGTTCTACCTGACTGCAAATTCTACCTTTTTTCAGACTGTAACAATACACAATGTCCAATTTTAACAGGATGTATACTTATGGCACTGAACATGCAGTAATGTGCAAAAGTTTTAGACCACCATTAGATTAGGTGTTTTTGCAATAATATAATGACCATATATAACATATTATTGATGACTGCACCCAAAAAATTCTAACTTTGATTAGTCACACTATAAGACTATAATACTCCTTTCCAATGATTTTCACTGCCATCTTTTATCGTTTAAAACTTTTCAAAGTTTTCAACCAGATGCCAAGTTAACCCCTCTTCAGA
>JAUZSU010150253.1:0-14665 GCA_034780255.1 Parotocinclus maculicauda
TTTCTGATCTGTAAAGCACTTTGAATGACCGTTGTGTATGAAAGGTGCTATATAAATAAACTTGCCTTGCCTTGCCTAATATTGCAAATGGCCATACAATTAGAAAACTCTAGAAATTGTGTTAATTAAAAAAAATCAAAGTCGTTTATATTTTAGGTTTAAAATTTTGTTATTTTACAATGAACATCTGGGTAATTATTGAAGATTGTGATTAGGTCAGTTGTCTTTATCACTAAGTTTGACAGAATGTTATTCATTTAAAAACCTAAATTGATGAGATGAGATAAGATGAGATGGTGAAAGTATGCAAAAACCATCACTGCAAAACCTCCATAGCTTTGTCTGAGGGGTGGAAGGTCAAACTAGATTATCTCCCTGCAACAGCAACCCCATTAACCAATCGAGGTGCTGACACTGGCAGTTAATGCATACCACAGAAGTAAAGCATTCTTCTCTCGATGTAGAAATCAATTGCCCGCTGGTGCAAAGAAGCAGTTGGCGGACAAGGGTTATATGGAGCCACTTGCTGGGCGACTGGCATGCAGAGGGAATGCCAAGCTGGGGAATTGGGTATGCCCATATTATGGGAAGGGTGGTGGTGAAATTAATCAAATACATATTGTTTTCCCATTCCCTTAGCAGGAGGTACAAGTGTTTAATTCCCTCAGAGGGGTGGCTACTTCAACGTTCGGCTAATATAAAGCCGCAAAATGTAAAAACAAGAATGATGTAACTCACACACCACTCCCTTAATACTGTGGTCTGGTGAATTAAGCTTTCCCTCTGAATGCATTAACACGTACTGAACTTCAATTTAATTGGTCCAGTGAAGTCAACCATAACCGAAAACATGTTCAGCTGTGCCACCTCAGCTCAACAAAAAGAGTCCCAAAATATATTCTCTCTGTTTATATAAACAGAAATAATGTAACTACAGAAGCTAAATGCTTTGTAAACTGATTAATCAGAAAATACAGCTCTAATGCAAGCGTCCTAACATAAATTGTACTAACATAGAAGGCAGACTGTTTGTTTGTTTTGTTTATTTGGCTTCTCTAACGTCACTATCGGCATCAGTGGCCATCTTAGCGGCACACACAAGGCCATATCCAGACACAACTTCAAGACTAGTCATACACACACAAGTCTCAAGACTAGTCATATATATATATATACACACACAAGTCAATGCCAATTTAGAGGAATAAATTAACCCATGGTTAATGGTAACAGTTAAAATTAATTGTACTGTTACAGTTAAGTTTAGGTTTAGTGTTTCAGCAAAGTTTAGTTTAATCTACTGTAGTTTAATGTTAGTGTTGCAGTAAAATGTAAGGTTAGTGTTATGGTTAATGATACAGTAAAGGTAATAGTTAGTATTGCAGTTAAGGTTTATGTTACAGTTAAGGTTTGAGTTAGAATTAGTGAGCAAGGTTTAGGGTCCAGGTTAGTGTTGCAAATAAATTAAGGTTTAGGTTAGTGTTACAGTTAAGATTAGGGTTAGTGAAGGTCAATTTAGTGTTAAGGTGAGAATTAGGGTTAAGTAGTTAAAAGTAGGGTTAGATTTAGTGTCAGTTGATGACAGAAAAATTGGATGTTCTTTAAAGAAAGACCCTAAAACAACTGTTATTGACATCAGTAACAACCTCCAGAGGGCAGGGGTAAAGGTATCACAATATATTGTTTGCAGAAGACTTCATGAAGTCCATGTCTCTGAACTTCATGTACAGAGGCTTCAGCAGAAGATTCAAACCACTAATTAGCAAAAAGGATAAGAAGGCCAGGCTGAAATTTGGCAATAAGTACAGAGACAAGCCTCAGACATTCTGGGACAGTTTTATGTACTGATGAGGCAAATATTTAACTTTACTAATGTGATGGACAGGCTAAAGTTTTGATCCCAAACATAAAATCTCATTTGTGTCACACAATTGAGGTAGTGTCATGGCGTGGGCTTACATGGCTTCTTCTGAGATGTACTAATTCATATTCGTTGATGATGTCAAGCATGATGGCGGCAGTACAATAAACTCAGAAGTCTACTGAAACATTGTGTCTTTCAAATTAAAGAAAGAAGTAACCAAATTAAGTGGGAGATCCTTCATTATGCGACAAGATAATGACCCTAAATACACTGCCAAAAGTACAAAGGGGTTCATCAGGGGCAAGAGTTGGAAGGTTTTGGACTGGCCTAGTCAATCTCTAGAGTCAAACCCTATAGAGCATGCATTTTACCTACTAAAGAGGAGAGTAACCCCAAAATAAACACTATATAAAAGAGTTTTCAGTCAAAGCCTGGAAAAACACAAAATAATACAAACATTTAGTGATGTCAATGAGTCACAGGCTTAATGCACTTAGTAATTTGCAACTAAATATTAATTCTTATTTATTTTAATCTATTTTAAGTTGATACGTTTTAATACTTTTGCTCACAAGAAAAATAGGTGGGTTAAGACAAAAGGTGCTACCTTTTGAACTGTGTATCAGATCCAGATGTAAATATCTGGAAATAAATGCTGAGTTATTGGTCTTTTGTCTCATATTCAGCTTCTAAGCTCAAACCCAAATGTTTTCAGTCTTCAACAAAAATAAAATGATTGGAATCACTGTTCCAATGCTTCTGGAGGGGAATGTAAATTTAGGGTTAGGGTTAGGGTTACAGGTTGGCACAATAGTTAACTCTATCAAATGTGTCAGAGACCAAGTCTGGCCACTGTTTATTAGGAGCTTGTGTGTTCTCCCAAATAAACAAATTTAAAAAACACAGAGTGAAGATGGACATTAAACTTACAGTCAGTAGTTAAATAATTAAAGAAAAACACTCAGCAATTGCTTTAATGCTATTTCAAATCTCACACAGCTAAATACATGAATGATGAAACTTAGGAAGCTTAGTTAGTGGAAATGCCTCTTTGATCTGTATTGTCTAAATGTTAGTATATTTTTGGCTTTGTTTTGCCTCTGACCATATATTTTATTGTCATCTGGTGGAATTTGAGGTTCCGATGTACAACTTGTTGACAATATCCTTAAGTCCTTTTGTCCTAAATAGGTCATGTGAGTAAATGGAACTATATATTTAGATTACCATACTCACCAGACATTGGGATTTTTTAATGTACGTGGTGGGTCTAGTGGTTTAGATGCGTCATTGCTAAAAGCCTTCAAGCTGGCACTGAAGTCACACATCTGACATACAGTCAGTTGACTCATATATGGTGAGAGCTTGAACCATGTAATTCAGCAAGTAGATGAGCAAACATAGCTAGCAATATCAGTGAAGGTTAATATTAATGTATGGATGTATGTAATGTATGTGAATGAACAATTACTCCCTCTGCTAATATAAAACTAAATATGTAAACAAATCCTGCTTTTTTAGCCTTTACTGTCACAGAACTGTGATAATGTTAAATACCAGTGAAGGTATATATTAAAAAACCTTCACTGGTATTTAAATTGATCATGGATATATGTTAATATACGTTCACTAATATTTTAAATGATCATAGTGCTGTTACAGTAAATTCTGGAAAGCAGGGTTTGTTTACATATTTAGGTTCATTTTAGCAGAGGAAGTAATATAAAAAAGGGAAAATGATGGATCAGAGACATAGATTAGGTCTGTGCTGTGTATGATACATTACTATATTACATTGTCATCAGCTACATTGGTAGGCTTTGGAGTTCCTGATGGTCATGTTTCGTTGTTATTATTAGTGATTATTTTTGTCCTCTTTAATTGTGAGTATATGTATATATGAGTATATATAAGGCTCTGTAATGATGACATTGAGATACTTTTCCATAAAACAGACAGAACTATAGAAATACACCCAAAATTAGAGCACACCAGTGGGTATATGACCCTCCAATCAGCTTTACCATTCTCTGTGCTTGCAGCTGGGACTCTGAAAAACCTGAAAGGAGCTCTTTAACGATTCCAACATTCCCAGCTTCGATGGCCAGCAACAGTGGAATGCAGCCATCCTGAATGCAACAAAACATACAAAGGGAAGACAGACGGTAGGACAATGGCACAAAATACTTTTTTTTTATCTTACAGCAAAGAGCCATTATATAGCTTAAAAATTCAAAGTAAAATTATCTCTACATGACACCATGACACATCTACTGATATTTGATAATAATTCATAAACAAGTGTTCATAATAAAAACAAAATATGGCAAATGTGGAGTCACAATTATAATCCCATTAATTATAATCAGGACTATAAAAAGCGTAGCTGTGCACACATTATGTCCTTTACCTCGTCTGGTGTGAGACGTGACTCTTTGTTGGAGAGTTTGAGAAGAACCTGTACAGCACCAGGGGAACCAGCAGGTCGAGATGCAGCATAGTGGAGTGGCAACTGAGACTTGGGCTGAGGTTTGAAGACAGTGAAAATGAACAAATAAACATTGTGTCATGAATGGTGTCATCTGGGCTACAGATTTCTAATGGATACATTACCAACATAAACTGTGTATACAGAGTATTTTACTACCATGCCCTAGCATGTACCAGACTATACAGGTACTCCCCATTTTACAATAGCCTGGAATACAATAATCACATCAATGCACATTCAGCAGATACTATAGCACGATTTTTTTTTTCTGGGAAAGCAATACATTGTACATGTACTATATGTAGTACTGTCCCACTCTTGGATGAGGAAGTCAGCAGTGCGTCATGTCAGGAGTCACGTGTCAGAAGTGATGAGTGCTGGGAAATGTAGTGAGAAAAAGTGCAGCCAGGTTCGAAACGTGTTTAATATAGGCTGCATATGATATATACAGCTAATATTAAACTAATTTATTCTAATTTCAACTTACAATGGAGTTGTCAGAACATGTCCCCACCGTTAATTGGGGACTACATTTACATGTATGAGGGAAAGATGTGGATTAATGATGCACTTGCAGGATATTTTCTGAAGAGATAAACAGGCAGAGTAAAATTAACTACGGCAAAAAGCAATTAAAAAACAGATGATAAAAAAAAAAAAATACAAAAAATACCATTAGTTGCTATCTTAGTTGAGCTAAAGGGCTTTAATCTTTGTGCCAAGCCAGTCACACACTAGCGTTCCCCATAGTTTGCCCTGTCTTTCAAAATCCCATTAATAGCATGTATATATTTTGTATACGTACAGACGGATGACCTGACTATGAGGGTGTCTGGTGGCTCTGTTATCTTGTTGGCATGGATTGGGTCCAGTTACTCCAAATCTATTTGCGTTTCGCCAAATTTGATCATGAGTGGTATTGGACTCCACAGACTTTGGCTAAATGGCTAAATGTCCACCCATAGGAATTCACCTTCCCATCTTTACTATTTTCTATTTATTTAATTTTTTAGATGGGTTTTTGTATGATTGTTATGGCACTGGATGGGGAACCACCTGCCCATCTTCAGTTATCTAGCAAGGTTTTTCTCAAGAATGTGTAGGTTAACTGGTTTCTATAAAAATATTCACTATAGTTTTTCTGGCGGCTCATGGTGACCCAAAATCCTACTAACACAGGTTTTCACAGGTTTTCCTGGACATATGTTAGGCATATGTATAAATCCAAATATTGCAGATTTATGCATGGTCTGTAAGAAGTATATATATTAAAGCTTTCAATTATTTTGTTGGCACCATAATAAAGGTATATACAAAGTATAATGTTATTAGACAATGTTGGCATTGAGCTGACACACTTATGGGCAAAATGGTAAAAAGAACAAAATGAATAAGAATTCAGTAAGGAAAATGTAATGTATCCCAACCATAGTGAAGAAACAGACAAAAGAATGGAGGCAGAGTGGAAAACTGAGAGAATAAACAGAATGAGGCAGTGGCAGAAGTGAGGCCGCAGACATAAAGCATGACAAATGGAAGCAGGGATCTCACCCCGCCAGGAGAGTTGGGATCTGTTTTTCTTGCCAGGAGTTTCACAATGTCATCTTTGGAGTGGGCAGCAGCAATGTGCAGTGCAGTCCTGCCATCCTGTACAACACGAGCACATAGTCAACACAAACCACCAATAGCAGCTGGATGTTCAACATCACTGAATAATATGCTGAGTCTATGCACATAAACAGTAAACGTTTGGGAATGACTGTAGTAAATGTTCCAAGCAGTATGTATTTTTTCACAATAAATATTGTTTAACAGTTAGATCCCTTAAAGACACAAAACAGTACTGATAAAAAATAGAGGAAACATTTTTGAAAGTAAATCACTAAACACCTTTAACACTTCACACATTGTAAAATTTGAACTTTATTACGCTTGGGAGTTCCAGTTCATCCAAAGTTCTTGGAGGAATCCCAATAAAACAACATGATTTTTTAGCTACTTGTCGTACTACCATGCTTTTACAGCCAGTTCTTTTAAGATCACTTTTGCTGTGTTATTGATATAATAGAAGATAGTGTACTTCAAAAGTACGTACAGCCTTTTCTCAGAAGTATACATACAGACTGAGGAAAGGGTGACTGGCTTTGCATCAACAGGGAAAAATCTACTCTGCTTTTCTCATCCCATGGGTTTTGGCATGTCTGGAAAGCCACAAACTTTGCTGGAATTGCCACACATGGAAACCTGATTCATATTAGCGCAGTAAGGGCGAGTCTAATCTTTCTTAGCCCTTTAGACGGCATGCCAGTCTGCTCTAGAGCGTCCCAGACAGGGCATGGACACAACATGTCAACACCCCACCAGAACAGTGTGATTTATGTTCCCACAAAGACGTATTTTAGCTATTAAGTGTGTAATTTTTAAAATGTTCATCTACTTTTTTGAAATGACATCAGCAAATACCTAGAGAGTCCAGTAAAAACACTGGGACGCTGAAAGTCTAACTCAAAACCAAACTGTACCACATGTCTTTCGTGGCCTGGGACAGCTCCCATTCTCTTGGAAAATGAAAGGTGGCTGGGTCTTTTTCTCACGTGATCCTGTTTGACAATTGAGCACCTGCATGTTTAGTGCTCTATTCAAAACTCCTTGGCTACTACACAACAAAATGCAGTAACGGCTAGAAACATTTGAAAACATTTTCTTATCCAGACTGAAAGAACTTGCTATATAAACAAGTCCAGCCATCACGGCACTATTTTTGTGGAAGCAAAAATTAAAATTTTCAAGTCTGTAATTACAACCTAAACAGTGATACTGTAGGAGCAATTTAAAATGCAGCGCTGCAGCAGATATATCTAGACATGGGCTAAATTCCAAACCTCTATGGGTTTGGTGAATTTTAACTGTACAGACAAATAAATACATGTCTGTGTTTTAGAATTAAATGGAAACAGGCCCTTTGGAAAAAAAAACCATCCATACGCATCTTGTAGTCTATCAGGCAGAAATATAAGATGTAAAACTATATGTAAAAACTACATCCCTTGTGTGGTTAACCCGATAAACCTGTTAGCGCAAACATTCTTCCTAGAAATGGACCTTTACTTGTTTATAGCATTCACTATAATGCTAATGGAATTATTGTCTTTATTTTTACAGCTTTAATACTCCATTGTCCATGCTATACTATGGGAGATCAACTGTTAAATCCTACAGACGCATATAACAAGGATCAAACTGTTCCGTCATACGACTCGCACCAATGTTCTCACAGTAAATGTTTTAATTATGAAATGTTAACAATGTCCATTCACCAATGTGGTTTCCGAATGGTCTGCATCTGTGAGTAATTACATATTTGTGCGTATTTTTGGAATACACATTTGGAAGCTGTTCTGGATTTGCCTGTTAAAGCCACTCTGTCAGGCTTCATATAATAAAACTGTCTAATTCCATCCAAAAAACCCATTCCAATTCAAAAGCTTGGCTCTGCTGTCAATTTTGTAACCAGTGTTCTTTTCCTACTCACATATTTTATAACTTTCAGCAGATTGGCACTCACTTCTAAAACTCATTTCACACTTACAAAGAGAAGTACATTTTTGTTGGCTTATATTTGTTCACATATGACTGATTCTTATTAGGTACTAAATGACTGGAGGCTCTAAAATGGCTTTTTAGGAAAACATTAAAAACCACGTTATGGTATAAAGCAGTAGCTGTAGCTGTATGTTCATTTAGTTTACATCTTCATAAAATAAAAAAATAACATGCCCACCCTGATGTTTCCTTAAAATTATGAACAGGAATCAGATTATAACTTATAGATTTGTAATAAGGTTTATTTTAAGACATGTCAACATGAGATCCGATAAACCTGTGATGCCATATATAAAGTATGTCCTAAAAAACAGAAGGCCATAATCTCACTCCTGGATCAATATTGGGTATTGATTGTTAACTGAAACTCTAATATTCACTGTTTCAATGTTCACGACCTATCTTGAAACCAAGGACCAGACCAAGGGCACTTTTAGGTGCATTCTCACTGCTTGTTTTCTGCATGCTGTGTTTAGGGTTTGTACTGCCAACCAGGCGTTGAATAGAGATTGGAGACACTGGTGTTCAACACAAAAGAGCACCAAGCATCTCTTGAGGTTTCACTGTAAAGGTCAGCAGTAAAACTACACCCATTATGTCTCCCAATCGTAAGTAAATGACCTTTTCTCAGCGTGATCCCCTCTTTTACCATAGCACCATTAAAACTATATACAATCGCTGCTGCTCTGAGACAGCTTAGGATACACCTTTGGCCGTCCAGGAGATAAACAAAAGTACAAACTATGCTGCACATATGTGGGAAGACTCACATATACATTAAGTGGAATTCTATAGCCCAAATCTATATTGGACATTGGAGGCTTAAAGAAGATTTAAACAAAGGCCTGACTTTTTTTTAAACGGTATTTTTTCCCTACACTTGAATATGTTTGGGTGCAGTGTCTTGATACAACAAATCTAAGTCAAGTCATACTAACTAGGATGGGCAGAAAATAATAAAATACAATGCTCAAACCAATCAAAGCAAAATCAAAGAAAACGTGGACAAAAAAGTTAAAGCACAGCTATACAGTCTTACCTTAGACCTTTCCCCAGGACTGACGCCCAAATCAAGCAGTCGCTCCACTATTGTAATACGGCTCTCACGTACAGCAATCATCAACAGACTCAGACCTGACTCCTTTTAAGAAAAAATGACATGGAATAAAGTCTCACTCAACATACGGCTAGCACTTAAAGGCACTAAAAGAAGTATATAGGCAGTTGTACAGGGTGATCTAAAGGTCAGTCAAAAGTTACAGGACACATCGCGTGCTGTGTCGTGGAGTTTTAACAAAGTCTGATAAAACCATGGTTGAGGTTTCTTCGTTTGTAGCAGTCTTCGACTGACCACTACGTGGCTTGTCATCCACAATACCAGTTTCTCTAAATTTGGCTATGAGGGATGCAACAGTTCTGTGTGAAATACCTGGTCTATCTGGTGGTCTATCTGGGTGCCGGTTGCTGAAGTCTATGGATATGATAAGGCAGCTGCGTTCCCCAGACATCAGAATGATTAATTCCATCTTTAGTTAGCAGTGACGAACAACAAAAATTTTGAAATTTCTGTGTTGATAACTTTTGAACCACAAGAGATATTGCAAATCTGATAGCAAAAATCTATTTCTGAGACAATTCTGGTCTTCTTTGATATTCTACATGACCACCTTACCATTGGAAACACTTGCCCTTGATCCAATATGGTGGCTTTCAAGATGTCCATGTTCCAGACATGACTGGCCCTACAAAATAGGCCCTTGACCAGTAACTTGCTGAGGTATTTAGATATGTCATTTTCCTTTTTGTTTTTAATATAAAAAGGGTGTCCTTTTATTTACTTACCATGTACAGGCAATAAAGAAGAGCATATGATGTATTATGAGCATATGACAATTAAATTGCATATGTTAAAAGAAAATAAAACAACTTTGTATGCTTGTTTAGGTTTATATTTATACTTATCTAGGAAATATTATGACATGCTAATTTCTTTTATGGATATATAACTGATTTAATTGATTGGGTGCCATATTCTTTATGCATCAATCATTTAATTCTTTTTACTTTTTGTTGTCTAAACTTGTATAATACTGCATATAAAAAGGGGTAAAAACCCTGAGACTACTAGATAAAATGCTTTTTAATGTGACTTGTAACTTTACATTTTTCAAATTCAATTCAGCATTTTCCAATACAGTCGCTTTATTCAGCTATCAATACGAGAAAAAACATAAATGATCATTTCTGACAATTAATGCTTGGTTTCCTCTGTCTTCAAGTGCCCCCAAAAATGCTTCATAAGGCTAAAGCCAAATGAAAAAAGTCCATAACAGGTCAGCACTCCCTGACTTTCTTTGGTCTTCAGGTAGTTTTCACATTTTCAACATAGACGCAAACAAGCATTTTTATCCAGGAGTCTTGGCCTCCTCTGTATCTCCAGTGCTTTCTTAATCCTTGTGTTTATTACAGCATTTTAGCTTTCTGTGGCTAAAGATTTATTTCCACATTAGCCCATACATACTATATATCCTCAACCAAGTGAATATATTTTTACCATAAATATAGTTCTGTACTTAAGATTGACGATCCGATCTCAACCTGCTTATTTAAAGTGAAATATTTATTTGATTTATTTATTTTTAATAATAGGTCTACGCCTACAAGTTTTGGCAATCTGAGTCAAATGTAAATTGTAATATGTTTAACCAAACACACACAGGTTAATAATTAAGGGCGTCCTACCGTATTTTGTGGATTTGAATTGTATTGCAGAAACAGTAGCAGAATAAAAATTAAGTAGCAAAAAAATTGAATAAACTCACTTCATCTAACTGTGAGATTTCTGGCTCTCCTCTTTCTGAAGATTTCAGAGCTTGTTCCAGTGCAATCCATTCTCCTCTGAAACAGAGCTGCAGCAGTTTATGTGCGCGTCCCAAATCCACACAACTACTTACTTCTGACATCCCACTAAACGCTTTACAGTACTAACATACGAATTATACACGTAATTATTTTATAAAAAAGTTTTGCAACTGTTCTCAGTCTTTCTTTAAGCTCGCAGACTCTCGTTCTCTCATGCCTCTCCACAGGTGCCGTTATGTGTGTGATGTGCCGCGCTCTTCACTTGGTAGGAGGTATTAAAACAGGCGCCACAAACAGAGGAGGAGTCCCAAACGGCCACGGTTAGCCTACATGCCTGCACTACGAAGGATACGTATTAACAGCATTGCACCCTACATGGTGCGCTAGATATTTCACGTGTGGGGATTTGGGGTTACGTTCTACTGTGGATCGCTACCTTGGCGACACCTGTAAATAACGATAAACTGCCCATAAGTGATTAGCAGGAATAAAATCAAACTAAAAACAAGAATGCATTTTTGTTATTATATTTGCATTTAGAATAACATGGTTAATAGAGTTTATGAAATGTAAATACATTTCTATCCGGATTTTCTGATACTGGATTTTGCACACTAGTATGCTGGTCAGCCAATTGTACCAGTAAGACCGTTCAAGTTCACCAATCAGCAGACAAGCACTTACCAGCATAAATCAACTTGGACCAATACTAAACAAAAAAGTCGTATTGATTGCTATGTGGAGTGGTGGTGCCATTGATATTAGCAACATTACCAACAAAATGAACAACAATACTGTGAAGCAGGACCTTGACCGAAATGGGTGTTGGCCAGACATTGCCACAGTCACATAGAGTCGAATGCTACCATCTACACAACACTCCAAGTCCATGAAGTTGCCCACCCGGCAACTCTGGGCGCAAGGGCGGGAACAACCCTAGGAGAGGCGCCAATCCATCGTATGGCACACACACATAGTCATGCACACAGTCACACACTAAGGGCCACTTTAGAGAATTAACCTATAATGCATGTCTTTGGACTGGGGTAGAAAACTGGAGTACCCGGAGTAAACCCATGCAGACACAGGGAGGACATGCAGAATCCACACAGAAAGGAAAATGAACATAAAGTGTATATACAATTACATTTACGGCATTTAGCAGACGCCCTTATCCAGAGCGACTTACAACTTATACATCCAGTATCTTACAATCCAAGCAATTGTGGTTTCAGGGCCTTGCTCAGGGACCCAACTGTGGCAGCTTGGCAGAGGTGGGATTTGAACCCTGAACCTTTTGGTCCAGAGCCCAGTACCTTAACCGCTAGGCCACCACAGTCCATATATAAACCGAACTATATCAGTTTGTATGTCTAATGAGCATTCGAGCACACAACAGGTAAGATAATTAGTTTCACACACACACACACACACACACACACACACACACACACACACACACACACACACACACACACACACACACACACACTCACACACACACAACTGGAATAGACAGACTTCTGCTCTTAAACTCTAACTCCCACATCTGCCTCACGTATCCGTAGCATTGATGGTCTGTTGACATCCAACATCCAGAGTTATAGACATTGATCGGATGAAAGTTAAAAGGCACATACCTGAAACAAAACTTGGACTCATCTATTCATAAATTCCTTCATTTTGCCTTCACACCTTTATTAAAGGCTGTATTTAAAGGCACACCAGTGACAGTTTGGCAGATTCTGTATTTGAACTCAGACCTTTTTAATTTGTAGTCACTGCTGCATCCAGCGCTGTCCAACAAAACTAAATTGATACTCATATTGAAACCATTTCCATACATTATATCTTGCATAATTCATCTTAATACTGTTTGGCTTATGAAGTAGTGATGTCATACTAATACTCAACAGAAGTTTGAGATTCATACCTCTAAATCAAGGGTTACAGAGATGCGAACAGTTTACTTTTTTGAAGTTCTTCTAAAGGTTTCTTCATGGTGCCACCTTTATCATTTTTATCTTACTGTCACATCTGCCATATTCATTTATAGTGCATGGATCTCTTTACAGTTGCATTTTAGGATTAATAGATAGTGTCGAAATTTTTTCTCTGCATCTCCAAGCAGATGTCTCCCTGCTCCATATGCAAAAGCCGAAAAGTCCCCGTTAATGTCAGTGTAATGTAATGTAAGTTTCATTTTTAACAGCCAGGCCTTTCATAGCTAACTTCCCCTTATAACTTCCTATAACAATTAGGCCTTTCAAGCATTTAGACCTTCCACAGCTGCCTATCGTAAATAATACAAACACCCAAACAAGATGCAAGTCCCAAACAGTCCCAAGCAAGCTCCGACCGGGAAGGAAAGTTGTAAACAATATTTGCATTGTCCCTACACACAAAGACACGACACAAGAGGGTAACGTCGAAGCAAGAATGAGTCAGAGCTTTATTTAGTAAAACAGGATAAAAACACATGACAAGAAGATCCAGGCAACTGAGCAACTTATGATGAAGACACATGCCAAGAAGATCCAGATCCATGCAACCTTTCTAAGTCCCAACCAGGACTGGCTCCAGCCAGTACTTCTCAGAGTAATGCCAGTACTTCCAACCAGGCCAATGATCCGTGGCCCAGGGCTGTCTCCACAGGATCCCACGCCAACTTTGTGGGGGCACAGGCAGCCCAGATATCTCAGGAAGCCCAGAGAGTCCACTAAAGCAGGGGCGTCCATTTCGAGTGTGAGCAAACATAGGGCGTGGATTAAGATCCGCACCCATGGTCACTATGGCATCCTTGGCTGGAACCATACGTGTTAGAAACACTTTGGGATGGTGAGGAGGCACTGCAAGCTGAAGGATGATGTGCTGACCACGAGGCATGGATGTAGGGTTAGGAGGAAACCAAATGGTATGAGACCGCGACAATTTATCTGATGCAGGCAGAGCAAGCCCAAGGCTTCTGAGTTGAATCCAGTTGATCACCCCTTTACGGATCACCCTTTTTCGAGGGGAACCTGAGCCCAAAAGCTCACAAAAACCTGCATGAGATCCGCAGTATGTAACTTCAAGGTAGTTGTTGAAGTGATAATTCCAGTAGGACAGGTCAGCCTCAGAATCATTAGTCCCAAATGGTGGGGCAGACCCAGAATCATCCCAGGAAGAAGTATAATCCTGAAGTTCATGATCACCAGTCTGTATTTCCTTGACCTTTGACCCCGTATCTTGCTTGTTCTATGTTGTCCTGTAAGCCACAACAATAGATAGATTGCATGTGAACATCCATGATTAGCAGTTAATTTGAAGGTGACTGATTGTGTTTTAATAAGTGACAACCAGTGTTTGTGCACAGGCAGCTTGTTGAATTTTATCAACCGGAAGCTATTAAAGACCTCATAACACATATTTGTGTAATGTACAAACAGATGAGATTTCAGATGATCTCATCAGGCTGGAAAAGCAACAAGACTATTTCCAATGCGTACTCCTCTAATCCACAGTCAGACAGCTTGACAGAAAATGTTTACAGTCCTAACAACTGTGTCCGTAGTACCATTAAACTTTAGGAAATGCCTTTTCCTGTGTTTAAATGGCACACTCTTAACAATTCAAAGCTTATTGTATTATTTGTTTACTTTTTCCAGTCAGTATTATGCTCTAATTATGCTGCTCACCAAAATGAGCGGATATTTCAAAATTAATACAAACAAACAACAATCAACAATATGAAGAACCAACATAAATAAAACAAGGCCTGGATATACAGTTTGTTTGTTTGTTTATTTGGCTTCTTTAACGTCGCTATCGGCATCAGTGGCCATGTAAGCGACACACACAAGGTT
>JAUZSU010150264.1:0-14665 GCA_034780255.1 Parotocinclus maculicauda
ATCGATTTTTTGAAAATGAGAATCGATACTGAATCGTTCAATGTTAAAAACGCGATTCGAGCTCGAATCGATTTTTTCCTGCACCCCTAATTAACACCCACAATTAATGATGATTTATAATAATTTAAAATAATAAATGCATTCCACATTAAAAAATACAGTTGAACCCCGCTATCCAAACTCCCAGTATGTGAATTCCGCTAACCCACCACCTGATTTGTTACCCCACAATAAGGAACTGCAATTAGGAAAATAGCTGATAAAATGTTATGTTATGATTATGATTTGCTTCTTATTTCCACCTTCACCCTCTGTTTTATTTTTCATTTATAAATTGTGAGGATACAGTATATCAGAGCTACACTCAACACACTGTTAGACAGTCGAAAAGATGGAAAGCTCCAGAAAATTCCACCCAGTCCACATACAACATTTAAGTCTAGTAAAACTGCATTATGCTGATATCACTTAAAATAGATAACATTTCCAGAATGAGTTACAATTAGATAGCAGGGTTCAACTGTAACACATTCGTTAACAAAAACAGCACAACATGGCAGAGACTTACAAAATGCACAAAAGAAATTTGGAATTAAAACATGGAACAGGATTTCCCTACACACACATAGTGCACATTTGAGGTCAATTCGGCATGATTGAGTAAAAACTAGCAACAGAATTATGCTAAATAATGCATCAATAATATCTAAGTCACTTGATAATTTTGGATGAAACCTTGTTAAATCAGTCTGACAGATTGCCATAGACTTGGGGAAAAATGTTTTTAGGACACATATGGGGTCTCAGCTCCACACACATACACAATTAACTTTGGGGACAGCTGAAAGGCAAGTTTTGTGACATATGATATTAAACTCTATTTGTTACCACTATGAAGTAATGTTTTGTTTATAGCCTATAGCATCTGTAGCATCTCTGTGTTAGATTGAGCAGGATGTCAGCAATTTAATGATTAAATGATCTGCACAAATGGTTGACAATAATTCACAACCCATGGCCATAACCTACAGCACCGACATGTTTAATATATACAGAGATAAGCAAAAACATTATGAATAGCTGCCAAATAAACTGTTGGTCCTCTATGTGCTGCCAGCTGGACGTCATCAGCATAACCAACTTAAAAAAAAACATTTAAGATCATGACTTTGCTGAGAGAACAGATGTAGAGAGAGAAAAGAAGAGGTCTTAGAGTCCACATGGTGCAAATGTGCATTCCTCTTCATGATGCCTGATACTATAGCCCTAACAGGTAGGAAGCAATTAACCTGTGAATCCAAGACTTTAGAGGGTTAAACGGAGAATCGTGTGTCACATGCTTGTTAAAATATCAAGAATGATGGGTGTTTGGCTTCTCCGCAGCATGAGGTTTCCCAAAACAGCCACCAGGACTGATAATGTGGAGTGTGCTTCGTTAAAACTAAACTGGCTGTGAGCCTGTAGACAGCAAATTCAAGGAGAGGTGTGATACTGCTCTGTTGATGTTAATCTCTGGGATGCCAAGTGTGGGCTTCTTCAAAATGGGAATGACACTTGCCAACTTGGAAACAGAAGAAACATTGACCAGATGTCAAGGAGCTGTTCATGTGGAAGTGATGAAACGAAGAAGGTTTTTTGAAATATTAATGATAACATGTGGTCCAGTGGCCATGTGGTAAGATACTGCAGGATGACTGGATGTCTGAATGGCTGAGGCTATAGGCTGTCTTTAAATGACAACTTAAGACTTATCTCTCCACTAAGCACTGTGAAAACTGAACATGCACTTTCATATTTAATAATATAATTATTTTGCTTTGTATGATGGTTTGTGGCTTTACCTATATAGATGGTTGTGTTCTTTGGCTAATGCATATTTGAACTAGAATGACGTAATAGCTACAAAGCTACAAAGAAGAACACAAAGCCCTTCTGTAAGTCAACCTAGATAAAGATGTCTGCAAAGTGCTGTAAATGTAGAATTTGAATATTATCTGTTAAAAGAGGAAAAAAGAGGATAAAATGTTGAGAGGTTGTGTAGTCTGTAGTTAAAGAAGATGGCAAAGCTTTCAGCAGTTAGGAAGGAAGGCTGAGGAGGAGGAGATGGGTTGAGAAGTGATTGCATGAGTTTAGAAAAGATTGCATGGAGTTTGCATGGGTCAGAAGCAGAGTATTCCTGCTTTCCTTTGTAGAAGTATGTATTGGTGGTAGTCACATCAGAAACAGGAATGGAGATAGTCATCAAGCTTAATCCACTATCTCTCTGCAGTTCTTAGTTCACTTCAAGAACCCATGTAGCACATCTGACAGTGAGGGGGCAGGATGAGATGTTTTCTTAAGTCTAAGAGAGAGGGCAAGGCAGGTCAATTAATGAAGAGAGTGAATAAATAAACGGATTGCAGGCAGATACTCATGGAAGAGTAGAAAAAGAATAATGGGATGATAAACTGCTATGTGGACTAGTGGGTAAGACACTGGACTATGGACCAGAATGTCCAGGGTTCAAGTCTCACCTCTACCAAGCTGCCACTGTTGTGTATTTGAGCAAGTACTCTAACCCGCAACTGAGACAAATAAATGAAATATTAGGTAAATGTAATCACTGCATGCTTTTTATTTGTGTTTTCCATACTGCCTATACTGGATTTGGGATTGCATATACAGCATAATTAAAGCAAGAAAGAAATTGCAATTCTGCAAAGAGTATTTGAGTCGAAGTTGATGCAGTCAAAACAGAAATGTATCTACATTGAGGCTGGCTTTAACCTTGCAAAGAGGAGTAGGAGGTGTCGTAACCTCTTTGGTCACCATGCTATTATCTATGTCCCCGATTTTAATGAGAGAAATGCTGTGCTGCTGGCACCCGTCATGGAGCCACTGAATCACTGTCATGCTACCAAAGTACCATAAAACACTGCACATAAGCTGGCATTATGAAACTAGAAGATATGACACTTATGACAGCCAGAACATTTGTCATATTTAATAATTTGGTATAATATCAGCTTAAAGAACATAATGTAATCTGTGCATGGTTTGACAATACAAATTGTCTTGAAAAAATATGCTGTTACAAAATACAATGCATGAATAACCCCAATTCCAATGAAGTTGGAACATGTAAAACATAAATAAAAACAGAATACAATAATTTGCAAATCCTTTTCAACCCATATTAAATTGATTACACTTCAAAAACAAGATATTTAATGTTCAAATGGATAAACTTGATTGTTTTTTGCAAATATTTGCTCATTTCGAATTTGATGCCTGCAACACATTTAAAAAAAAGTCGGTACAGGGGCAACAAAAAAAAGGAAAATTTGAAAAATGCTAAAAACAAAACAAAACAAAACAAAACACCTGAACATTCCACAGGTGAGTGTCATGATTGGGTAAAAAGGGAGCATCCCCGAAAGGCTCAGCCATTCACAAGCAAGGATGGGACAAGGTTCACCACTTTGTAAACAACTGCATGAGCAAATAGTCCAAAAGTTTAAGTACAACATTTCTCAGTGTGCAATTGTAAGGAATTTAGCGATTTTATCATCTACAGTCCATAACATAATCAAAAGATTCAGAGAATCTAAATACGCTGCAGGTTAGCGGCAAGGCCGAAAACCAACATTGAATGCCCAATACATTAAATCCCTCCGACGGTACTACATTAAAAACCAACATTATTCTATAACAGATATTACCACATGGGCTCAGGAATACTTCAGAAAACCATCAAGTCAAGTGCAAGTTAAAACTCTACCATGCAAAGCAAAAGCCATATATCAACAACACCCAGAAACGCCGCCGGCTTCTCTGGGCCCAAGGTCATCTGAGATGGACCGACTCAAGGTGGAAAAGTGACCTATGGTCTGACGAGTCCACATTTAAAATCATGGACGTCGTGTCCTCCGGGCCAAAGAGGAAAAGGACTCTTTGCATTGTTATCAGTGTAAAGTTCAAAAGCCAGTATCTCTGATGGTATGGGGGTGTGTTAGTGCCCATGACATGGGTAACTTGCACATATGTGAAGGCACCATTGAAAGGTACATAAAAGTTTTGGAGCAACATATGCTGCCATCCAAGCAACGTCTTTTTCAGGTACGTCCTTGCTTATCTCAGCAAGACAATGCCAAGCCACATTCTGCACATGTTACAGCAGCGTGGCTTCATTGTAAAAGAGTGCAGGTACTAGATTATCCTGCTTGCAGTCCAGACCTGTTTCCCATTGGAAATGTGTGGAGCATTGTGAATCGCAAAATACGACAACAGAGACCACGGACTATTGAGATACTGAAGTTGTATATCAAGCAAAAATGGGAAAGAATTACACTTACAAAGCTTCAACAATTAGTGTCCTCAGTTCAACACTTATTGAGTGTTGATAAAAGGAAAGGTGATGTAATACAGTGGTAAACATGCCTCTGTCCCAACCATTTTGGATTGTGTTGCAGGCATCAAATTGTAGATGAGTAAATATTTGCAAAAAACAATAAAGTTGATCAGTTTTGTAAATCATTGTATTCTGTTTTTATTTATGTTTTACAAAACTGCCCAACTTTATTTGAATTGGGGTTGTACTTTTTTCATGAGATAAAATGCAAATGTATTATTTAAAAATCAAACAACTCTCACAGTTGAAGTGTTCCTAGAACAAAAAATTACAGACATCTACATTCTTTGTAGGTGGAAAAACTTAAGATTTTGCAAACTTAGCAGTATATTAAATGTTTTTCCCATTGCATGTTTATTTACTGTTTAAGATTAATGCAGTAAATTACTTGAATCATTTGACAGTACTGGTATGTAATAATTTCACTACAGCACAGTAATTGAAATCTTATCCTTTGAGGATTTTATTTGCTTTACTTAGCATTCTCTTCATGATGAGATAGGACAAATTAAACTTGGGTGCTCACCAAGACAAGTTGGTCAGACTTCCAGTTGATTGGAATTATTTAATCATTGTAGATATGAGCTATATTATAGCCATTCCCAGACACAAGGTCAACTCTCTTTTCTGTGGTTTAATTGTGTCTTCTCTTGTCCTGACTATAAGTAAGTGGGCAAGAAAATGAAGGAATAAATAAATTAATACATTTAAATCAATTAAATATTTGATTTTTCCTAAAATAACTTACATTAATTTAATTAAGTTAATTAATCAAAATGTGAATTCCCTATAACCCTTTTAAATGATCTTTACCAGAGGAGCAAAACTTGTGGAGGGGACTGTATGGCTTATTTATAGCTGTAATTTATTAATTGACAGTTTCTACATTTTCACGTAGGGGTGTACTCACTTTTATTACCAGTGGTTTAGACCTTAATGGCTGTGTTTTGAGTTATTTTGAGGGGACAGCAAATTTACACAAATTATAGTAGCTGTAGACTAACTACTTTGCATCGTTTCAAAGTGTGATATCTTCAGTGTTGTCCCATGAAAAGATATAATTAAATAGTTACAAAAATGTGAGGGGTGCACTCACTGTTGTGAGATACTGTATGTAATGTGTATACATTATTTACACACATGTACATATATAGTTTTATTCATATAGCCCTTGAAACAATGTCAGTTATAGTGATATATTGCTCACACAATAAATATTCCCTAATTTTTGTGAGCAGTATATCTGATGATCAATATCTTTAAATAGACTTTTAAAGGAGGAGACAAAATTACAGTCACAAAGATCTGCCATCCACTGGGGAAAGTCTAATACAGGAGACAGTGAGTAGCCTGCTATTAGAGAACCTTAGGTTATAAAAGGGGCTGTTAGGATATAAAACTCAGTAAGATATGTTTGGGGCCAGAGCATGAAGGGCTTTAAAAGTGCAAAGCAATATTTCAGAGTCTATATGGGATGTTACCAGTAAGCAGTACAGCTGATTAAGAATAGGGGTGAGCAGTCTGGCTGCAAATGATGTACTGAACTACACAGATTATTATTTAGCCAGGAGATCACTGAAAGCTGAAATGCAATAATGAACATGGCTGAAAATTTAGCCATACCAATGTTTTGGCATCACTTTTATTAAGTAAAAACTGGAGACAGGCAAAAAGACAAAGATAAAAAAAATGCAGTCTGGGTTAATGACATAATCTGATGCCCATAGGTGAATCAAACAGGAGTTTTTAAGGTTCCTTCAGTTAGTTGAGGCCTATTTTAAGCATTGTCAGTCTCGAGTTATGTTAGACATTTTAGCAAAGAGGTTCTTATGTCCTACTAAAATTAGCACAGTTTAGTATGTATATAATTTTAGATCTAATTAGCTGTTTAATTCATGGAGGGATGTTGCCAGAGTCTAGGGTGGAAAGTTAGAAGTACATTTTGATTTGACACAGTCCTAGCACAACATTATGACCATCCTTTGTTTCTACACTATATAATATATCAACCTATGTTTAAAAGCATTTTCTTTGTGTGGTGGTTCATTCTCGGCACTGCATTAGAGATGTTCAGATTATGTCTCCACCTTGTAGAGAGACAGCAGCTCATCAGCTGTTAGACAGTTTGTGTTAGTCGTCCTCTTGTCCTTTATATGTGCTCACAGTATGCTGCCTAGAGGATGCTGGTAGCTGGACCTTTTTTGCTGGTGGACAATTTTAATTTCAGCAGTAACACATAGGTGTTTAAAACTTCAGAAGAACTGTTTTGCTGATTCACTCATACCAGCACAACACACACTAAAATACCACCACCACCACCACAGTGTCACTGCAATGCTGAGAATGAGGGGGTCCTGACCAATAGAAAACAGTGAAGGGCACTGTAAACAAAGTCAGTAGAGAGACAAATGGGCTACAGTCTATAACTGTAGAAGACTACAAAGTGTTCATATATGGTAAACAGGCTATGATATACTGGATAGTAGGTGTAGAAACAAATGATGGTCTTAATATTGTTAAGGACTGTGTATATGGCATAGTATAATCATAGCAACTAAGATTATGGGTCAGGATAATTTAGCATCGGGGTAACAAGTAAATAGTGAACAAAAGTGAATCAAGAATACATTTGGATGGACTCCTTGAGTAACAAGTGCTGTGGACGATCTATGTTTTACAATATTTACAAACTGCTGTCTGTCTTTGTGAGAGGGATGAAAACAAGCCAAGGCAGTTTCTGAGATACCATTAGAGAAGAGACAGGAGAAAAGGACCTCATCATTAGTCAAACTTAAAATACTTTGTTAAAATGTTGTGCAATTATAATATTTGGTGCAAATAGACCAAGATCGATTTGTCTTTCTTATAATGTTAGTCTTATGCATTATATGACGACCACTCATGCCTTATCTTGTCAGACAATACTAAAACAGCTGTTCTTTCATCCTCTTTCAGTTTTGAATTGCCACGAAGGTGAAGTGTTATTCCTCGTGGATTCTTCAGACAGTGTGTCAAACTTCGAGTTTTCACACATGTTAAGCTTCCTGTCTGATCTTGTGCGACCCTTCTCTCTGGGTCCCGAACAGGTGAGGATGGCACTGGTGCAAGTTGGCACCAGTCCTCACCTAGAATTTGACTTTGATGAATATTCCAATCAGCACGACCTACAGGTAGCATTGCAGAGGACTCAGAAACTTGGAGGAGACACCAACACTGTAGAAGCTTTACTGATAGCCAAGGAGCAAATGTTGAAGTCAAGTATCCCTGGTGGAGCCAGACAGCCAAGAGTACTGGTGTGGATTACTGATGGTGTGGAGCCTGGAGATGTGCAGAAAACTATGGATGAACTGCGTGATGATGGGGTCTACATACTGGTTGTGTCCACTGGCCGAGGAAACTACCAACTGCTAAGGAATATAATAAGTCCACCTGCCACAGATCACCTGTATTTTGTGGATATAGAAGACATGAGCATAATCACAGATGACCTGAGGAATGCCATTATTGGTAAGAGCTCATTATAGGAGGAACCTGATGTCAAATGCTCTGGTGTTGAATAAAAGCTTTAGGTGAATTAAAACTACTGTATCACTAGGCCACTTATCCACGCACTAATTACATTTCACTATAGAACAGAAGTAAAGATACAATACCTAAAAACACTTTGCGTTGTACAAAACTGGAATAAAATTGCTATAGATTAAATGATTTGAAGAAGCACAGGCAAGGGACCTAACTTTTACCCACAAGTTGGAATTAAATTAAACCTTATCAACATTAACATGTTAATTAATGATCAAATTACGTTTTGATGATTTTCTATACAATATAACATTCCTGCACATTTTTACATGTATATTTTAAAACATGCTGGGTAAATAGCGGATAAATTTGAGAAATAACTCAAAATGAATTGTTTGTTCTCTAGCTTTATTGACCACAAAGTACTAATTTAGTCATTAGATAAATAAATACATTCATACTTCAGACCTGAAACCTTTCGTTTAATGACTTCTTCAAAATTCAGGTTTTCTGATAAATTGCAGGCGTGGGTAGTAAATCTACTTGTACATATATACAAATATGTGTTCATATAAAACCATATACTCATTCAAAATATTATAATTTAGGAAACTATAAAAAATAAAGCTGTTGTGTTTACCTTAGTGTTCAACACTCCACTATAACACACATTGTGTGACTAAATTCATATTTTGGCATGTTCACAAATTAGGCATCCTGCTAATCAAAATGCTTTAAATGTAACTAGTAAGTTAATTGATAATAATAATTAACTATTACTAATGGTATATTTAAGTTGGCTTTGCAGAGGGTAACATGCTTTGCATTAGATTGATTCTGATGCTTGTTTATCTAATTGAAGAGGTATTCAGAAAACGTATTAAAAGAAAAAGTAAACATGCCATTTCAGTAAATGTATCTGGTCTTCTAGCCTTAGGACTGATGTACTGCTAGGCTTCCATGTCTGGTGACTTGGACACAAATAGCATGAGACAGCAACACTAAACTAGACGAAGGAGAGCATTGAGACAGGGCAAAAAAAATCATGTAATGAGAGAGGGTAGCTAATTATACTGTCCCCCAGAGCCCCCAGATATTAGAGTAAGTAATCCTCCATGCAGATTGAGTGTCAGGTGTACACATTGCAAGTGTGCACTTACAAGGTCTCTTACACATATGTCATATGCAGAGCATCAGCAGCTTACAGCCCAGGTTTAAAATGTAAAATCTGGCATGCTGTCCCTATAGAGCTTGCCAAATAAACGTATTCATCCACACTAGACACTCGTGACATTGCTATTTGTTTTCTATTTTGAGAGACGTCGATCCACAATGACTGAATGCATTACACTCACCCTGGCATCCTTAAGCAGCGTTCAGCCGAACGTACATAAAATCTAATCCCAGAAAAAGGAAATGTTTAATGTTTTGAATTTGTTTTGAACTCTGATCTCCAACTATCCTTTTTTCCATTTCAATCGCAATTTCTGTGACTACCCAGAAATCATTTGTGCTGAAAGGCTGCAAGTCCGAGAGGTCACCCCCACTTCTGCACAGTTATACTGGAGGCCTGTGCTCACAGGTACTGGTTTCTATGACATTCGGTATGGACCAGCTCAGTCAGAAACCATAGGAGCAGAATGGAGAGATTCTGACACCAGGTCTAGCACAGCTGGAGAACACCATCAGAAAATCATCCAGCCTGGGGACACCAACTCAGTCATGCTCACCAGCTTACGACCATCCACCACATACAATGTCGTTCTTAAGCCAGAGTCCAACCTAGGGGTCTTTAACAAGCTACATGCAACGTTCACAACACAGCCAGGTGAGAGCAGAGGATTCTGTAAAGCATTATAATACTGGCCATCACTAGTGATTTTACAGCATTATTGAACTTAGTCATTATACATTCACTTAAAATTGAAAATGAGCAATTTGCTACGAATAAGCAAAACTGTTTAAAGTTCACTTTGTGTTGTATCTTGTCGACTTACTACTGAGAACACAATGTGCAGTAAAACTTGTAATGTCAAATTATGACAAAATGAACAGTTTACTTCTGATAAGTGGTTGTGTGAAAGTGGTTTACATTATATTGTCTGTCCATCTCTAAACATGTTCTCACATGCATCTCTTCTCCTATCTTGCGATCTAGAGATGCAAAGCCCGGAGCATGTGACAGTATCTGAGTCAACAATGAACAGTGTGAGGGTGAGCTGGGGCCCACTGCAACCTGAATCAGTGCAGACCTACCATGTGGAGTACTCGACTCTCCCTACTGGCAAACTTCACAAGCTTACCATCAATAACAGGCAAAACTCAACAAAGCTGACTAACCTGCAGCCTGGCACGCAATACTTAGTCACTGTGAGCGCCAGTTACTCATCAGGCAATGAGAAAGCTATGTCTATCAAAGTGTGCACACAGGAAGGTATGTATCAATATTTTCTAAATATTACATTTATGTATATATATTCTAATTTTAGCCCTTGGAGGGTACAGCTGGATCACACAGGTGGTGAGCTAACATACTGCTGCTGCAACTCCTGAGTGACTGAGGTTTTATTTATTCATTCACTTAATTATCCTCAATAATGGGGGCTCCCACAAACTAGAAAGGATGCAAACCTTGCTGCGATGGGTAGACGTTAATTCTGCAGGAACAGGGGATGATCCTTTGAACTCCCCAGCGCTCTCAGACATACTCAAACTGCATGGATTCAAACTTTTATTTTTGTGGGCTGGCATCTTAGACCAGTGTTCTACCTAGTAGGTTCTCTGGATATGCAACCCCTGGCAAAAATTACGAAATCACCACTTTTGAAGAAAGATCTCTGAATTGTATAATTTTGTAGAAAAATTGCCTTAAAAAACTATTAAAAAAAATAAATATAATTGTTGTAGTCAGTCATAATTGTGTTTTTGGATCAAGCAGAGGAAAAACAATATGGAATCACTAAATTGTGAGGGAAAATATTACGAAATCGCTTTGTAATGTGCAGTTTTGCATCAGATTAAATCTGCTAATTAGTCATCAGTTTAAAAAAAAATGTGCTCACACCTTGGAGAGCTGTTTGCAAAAAGTGGATTGACATGAATCATGGCTCCAACATGAGAGATGTCAGTAGAAACAAAGGAGAGATTTACAAAACTTTTTCAATAAGGTTAATCATAAAGGAATGTTGCAAAAGATGTTGGTTGTTCCCAGTCAGCTGTGTCTAAAAAATATATATATAATATATATAATATAAAAATATATATAATATATTTTTATATATAAAATATATAAAATATCAAGGCGTCAAGATAGAAAACTTAAAACAATGTGTTGAAAACAGAAAATGCACAACAAAACAAATAAGAAACAAGTGGGCGGAAACAGGAGTCAATATCTGTGATAAAACTGTAAGAAATGGGATTTACATACAGAAAAAGCAGACGAAAGCCATCATTAAAACAGAAAAGAATAAGGTTACAGTGGGCTAAAGTAAAGCAATCATGGACTGTGGATTACTGAGGATCTTCAGTAATGAATCAGGAATCTGCAGTGGGCAAAGTGATGATGCTGGAACGTTTGTTTGGTGCAGATCCAATGAAATTTGACTGCCTGAAAAAACATGCAAATTTCCACAGACATTGATTATATGGGCTTGCATGTCAGGTAAAGTCACAGAGGAGATGACAGTCATTACATCTTCAATAAATGCCAAAGTCTACATTTAAATTTTGGACTCTTTTTTTTTATTTCATCAGCTGAAAAGATGTTTGGTGATGATGACTTCATTTTTCAAGATAATAATGCAAATAGTCCAGATCTCTAGTTGAAAATCTCTGGTGGAATTAAAGAAAATGATCATTGGCAAGGCTCCAAACTGTAAAGCTGATCTGGCAACAGCAAAAACAGAAAGTTGGAGATGGATTGATGAACAATATTGAAAATTCTCAGTATTCAAGAGTACTCAAGCTGAATTCAAGAATTCAAGCTGTTATATAAGCCAGTGGTGGTGCAACAAAGTACTAATGACGCAGTGTTTTTTTCATGATTCCATAATATTTTCCTCAGAATTTAGTGATTCCATATTTTTTTTTTCCTCTACTTTTTTACAATTGTGACTGACTACAGCAAATATATTTCTTTTTTTTCTCATAATGGCAGACGGTTGGAATTTTGAAAAAAAATTCTAATTGTGTCACGACTCTACGACTAACTCTATCCATAAAATCAAACAATTGAAAGATCTTCCTCCAAGTGGTGATTCCATAAGTTTTGCCCAGGGTTGTACTCGCTGGACAAAATATTTGCCACCTGCGGCTGAAACATACCTAATAGCGTGGGATATCTCCACAAATTCTGAGTTTAATGAACATTTAATGATGAGCTTGATACACCTGCAAATTCAGCCATTCCCTTTACACTACGAATTTTGGCACAATCAAATGCAATCACTTCTTTTTGCCAATCATTACTCTCTTCTTTGCAACCAATTTTCCAAACAAATGAGACATTCACTGAGCTGTACCACCTTCTCAATTCCACCGTATGTCCACAGATATTTATAGCCTGTTCAAACTTGTTCTATGCCATTTGCAGGGACCTAATATTACTACCACCTTAAACACGCAAGGTGACTCAATTGTTTTGTCTGGGGAGTATACACACTGCTTACAAAAATTAGAGGATATGTCATTGTAGTATCCCCTATTTTCTGTGAGCAGTATACTAAAAGTAACATCATTCCTTTAAGTGGATCCAAACACTTGGTTGTTTCTGCCAGACTACTGTCTTCATTCCCTTCACCACTAGCTCTAAAAAATATTTATTCTGTCTGTGTTAGTGCTGCCAGCTCTAGCAGATCTGCAACTCACTACAATGAGCAATAACTCCGTGCTTGTAAAGTGGAAAGGAGGTGCTGAAGGTTTGCGTGGTTACTGGCTCACATGGGAAGCCGAAGGTAGACACGCCTATAACCAGCGTTCCACTATGCATCTTCCACCTCATCTGCTCTCGACAACGCTGCCCCGTGTGCCTCACAATGCCCGCATCTGCGTCTCCCCTATTTACAAGTCAGCTCAGGGTGAAGGCATGTGCTGTACGGCTCACACCAATTCAGGTTTGTGGCATACACTTTACCAAGGTTACACCATTTCCCTTTATAATCCATATATAATATAGTGCGTCAGTTTCAGTACTATAGCCTATAGTGCATAGTTATTCTAATTTCCCCTTTCCCACAGCTGCACTGACTTGGAGCCAAAGGTTGCAGTGATTTCAAACAGATGGATGCTGAGATGAAAACTCTACCACAGATGGAAAGAAAAGCACTGTAACTGTCAGAGCACTATTGGCCTACAGAGAGGTGTTCCGAGGCAATACACCAACGCAGTGAAATATCATACTACATACACTGAATAATCATACTTAAGTCACTTAAATCCACTGTATCCACTGCCAACATTGCAAAAGACTGTTGAAATACTGTAAACATGGCATTCATATGACTTACAGGCCCATGTGTTTGAAAAGGGAACAACTAAACACTGAAAAGCTTATTTAACTTAAGACATAAATCTGGCTAAACTGAACAGACCTGTAACCACTGCTTGACAAATGGCCAGCAATGAGAGTAAAATGTGCACTGCTAACACTCATCCTGGGCTATCCCACTCTGGATATTTTGTGGTTGCTTTTAAATCCTCAGACCCTTCTAGAGCTGATGTGCTTGCGTTCAAGCAAAAAGTCAGACTTGCTGGCCGTAAGCTTTAGAGCCAGTAGTCTTACCCACTGCAATTAACTCCCTCAGAGATTATTTGCAAGAGATCAATTAGCAACAGTGCTCGATCCCATGTTTAGAAGAGAATGTAAAAATTGAAGACAACGAGGGGCTTAATCTCTCTGTTGAACAGGCAGCACAATCCACTGCCCACACACATCTACACGTGGGCTGCTTTGTGTAACAAGCTCCCAGAACACATTTTACTTTGCACATTTCCAGTACGTGACTCAAAAAGTCTTCTACTGCCTCCTTGTGGATTTTCCCACTGTCTGTTCGCTTTCTAGTCGACTATTACTGCATTACACTTCGCTTGCTGAACAAGGAACCAGTTGGTGTGGTGTTCACAGATTTAAAATGTAAATAAGATGATTAAACAAAGCACTTTACTCAGTATAAACCCGTTTGGTGATTACTCATCGCAATGCTATGAACGGCACTATGTTGTGCACAGTCAAAATGACAAGCAGACTATTTTTGTTAAAAAACAATAATAACCTTGCTTGGACATGTTATTTCTAGTTCTGTACAAGAGTTCCCAAAACTTTATTTCATACTTTTACATAAATAAACTTCTGCTTCAGTATAAAACTATGTAACGTTTACATTGTCATATTTGAATAGCATGAACACAAGAATTACTGTCGAACACTGAGCAATGAATACTTCTCAAACACTAAAAGCATGCCAGGTTCCCAGATTGACTGCCTTTGTTCCGAATTATAAAACATCTTAAAGCGCATGAAAAATAAACCAAACAAGACAAACTCAGTACTGGCAGCATTTATGTGCAAATATTCATTACAGAGTCAACCATCTACTGAGACTTTGAAGCTGAATAACATGAGGATGGAATTAACTAAAATAACCATAGCACAACCCATGATAGTGCAAAGAGCTTTAACAGACAGAGAGAGAGAGAGAGAGAGAGAGAGAGAGAGAGAGAGAGAGAGAGAGAGAGAGAGAGAGAGAGAGAGAG
>JAUZSU010150275.1:0-14664 GCA_034780255.1 Parotocinclus maculicauda
CTATGTTACAAGACGGGACGTGCTATTTAACATATTAAATGTTTATTAAACCTTTATTGTACGATTTACACGTATAGCACGATCTGACGCGCTGTTTTTGTAGTAAATGGAAATGTTAGGCAAAGACCTGTAGGTGGCAGTAAAGGGCTCAGAGTTTTCGGGTAGTGATGCCAGAGACTAAGAGTTTCTTGGGATTTTACATACGGATATTACAAACTGTACAAGTTTTTTGTCCGATTAAGAGGAATTTTGGTCCAAATAAGCGGAATAACATTACACGTATTTAATAGGATTTGATTTGGTACTTTAGGATTTGGTCGGCTAATCAGCGGCTGGTCCCATTAACCGGCGGTCCAATTAACCGGAATCGACTATATATATATATATATATGTGTGTGTGTGTGTGTGTGTGTGTGCCTGCTATGTATTTCTCGAGCTCAGTAAGATCAGCCTTAGCTCCAAAGACTTGATTTGTACCTCAAAATCTGGTAGACTTTAAATGAGGCTGATTCTGATTTAAAGGCTGATGAAATTAAACCTCCATCAGCAGTACTACAGAAGAAAGCCTAGATAGAGACAAGTAAGACTGGAGATGAAAGGAAATGAAGTGAGCTGGTTAATCCCATGTACTCTGTAATTCTGAAGAGACTCCCTCCTCTCCCGTGAGAGCCAGCTGGAGGCAAATCGCTGATCTAGACGCCATCATCCCCTTCTGTATTTTAAACACGGCCCATTAAAACCACTGTCACGCATCTCGGAACAATAAAGTGAGAGTTCCAGCACTAAGGCGAGCCGATCGTTTGTGAAATCCACCGCCGGAGCGCCGAATGCTTATACGTTCTTTCAGAATGTTGGCTAGCCCTCAGATTTCATGTTTTGACGAATATGTAAATACCCATAAACAAACATTTGAGATATTTGACAGTAACAAATAAATACAGTTCTAAAGCCTTTAAACTAAAATGTTACTGGACCGTCTAAAACGATTCGGTTTCATCTCTCTGTTACAAGTTTGCACAAATCTGCCATATTTAAGCTTGTTTGCTGTAGAGGTTACTGTAAGTTATTGTCATTCAAAATATATAAATAACATATTATTCGACTGGGCATGCCCAAAGCTTTTCAGGACTGTACATATGTTTGACTTTTCACAGATGTGTGCAGTCAGCTAGCTAACAAGAGCTAACCATTCTTTATTCATGCTAACCTGCTAGTGATTAGCTTACTTAACGCGGTTTCTGACAGGATTTCAAATCATTCACTAAAGTGAGCCAACCAGCTAACATAAGACACCATGACATACAGGAGTACTGCGATTATTTTAATGAAGCTATCGAACGTACAGAATAACCGCAAGTAACATGAGCTATCAGGCTAAATTAGCTCATCTGACAGGATTTCTGACAGATTTTTAAGGTCGGTCAGTTCATGATTGTCTCAGCTAAAAGGGAAAATAAAGAAAAAAGAACCTTTACAAACATTGGAATGAAGTTCAGTGGAAATCAGAAGTTCAGTAGCATTATAAATTGATAAAGATTTTAGATTTAGTTGTTTGCAATATGTTATATAAGGCCATGTTGTTGAAACAACAAATGTACTGATGAACTAAGACTTTTGCACAATACTACACACACACACACATATATATATATATATTTATATTCATTCATTTATTCATTACCTTCCGCTTAATATACACGCACGGGGGCATGGGCCAGCTGGTGCCCACCTGCCAACTCTGGGTGCAAGGGCAGGAATAACCCTAGATGGGACTTCAATCCATCTTAGGGCACACACACACACATACACAGTTAACACACCAATTAACCTAACACACATGTCTTTGGACTGTGGGAGGAAACTGGAGTACCCAGAGTAAACCCACGCAGACATGGGGAGGACATTCAGACTCCACACAGAAAGGACCCAGGCCGCTCCACCCTGGGACTGAAGTTCAATAAACCAACAGTTAGAGTTTGGGCTACCACTAACCCTAACCCTGTAACCCTAGATAACTGACCACGGGTACTACTGAGCATACTTTTAGGTGGTGAATATCGATTGGATTGAATAGCGTGCATTTGGATGTACATCTGTCCTGCTCAAAGACTCGCCCACCAGTTTGTGATCTGCAACGTGACTCTCTATGAGCTATTGCAGCTTTATTGTGGTGTCAGGTCAGGCATTAAGGCCAGTGCTGTGTTGGATTAGAGCAACTGCTGTGTTGGGGGCATATGGCATTTGTCAGTTCTCAGTAGGGAAGCCTAGCCACCACATCCTCCCCCAGAAGGATTTCAGGTTGTGAGTGGTTTAGCCGTTCAGTGAGCTTCATTCTACCATTTCACTGCAGAGAGAGAAATCACCCAAACCCTTCTGCTGCTGACGGATGGAAGACCTGTCAGATTTGCAGCTCAACCTGAGAGTTAATAAACCCAATCCGCTTGGAATGGAGAGGTCAACAAAGACATTTCAGCGCTGATCCGTCCGTGCTGGAAGGTTTCAGAGCCTGCATGATTGTGCTGATGGTTTTTATGCAGCGCTCAATGGCAGTATTTCCTTTTCTCTTACACGTGGATCTTTATTTTCGGCCTCAGTGACTCTGACTGGAACCATGGCGTTCACAAAACAATGTAAACAAAAGCAGATGCCATAAATATGCACGCATTATGTTTATAGAGACGTCGAGCGGATTGAGCAGTTACAATAAATGCCTGGTAGAACTGCACATTCAGCAGTTTTGGAAGCATCAGGTAAGGCAGCAGCTGCAGTCTGAGATTAACCATGAGACTGTTGTTTATAGCGTGGAGCTGCTATTGACATGGGTAACATTTTTACGTGCTATTCATACTATATGTTCTTTAGATTCATACAAGGGCTTCCTTATGGATCACTTATAGCATAATTACATGTATTTGCTATTTGTTGGATATTCTTCAATCTCTAGATACAAAGAAAAAGAAAAAACATCCAGTGAGCGGCAGTTCTGTGGACAGAAACAGCATGAATCCATCCTTTGGTTGTCAGGGGACGGTGTGCCACCAAGGGCTTCCTGCTGAGGACCATTAAGCCATTTAGCCATTAAAGACATTTAAAACACGACTGTGACCAAGTCTTTGCTTCACTACATTCAAAAGTCAGAGTATAGTTTCTAAAGACTGTGTTTTTATGTTTATTATCAGATTCCAATCATAAAGTCAAAATATCAAGAGTCAGCCCATCGTAAAAGAGGGAATATCTGTAAAATAATCAACATCCGTTCATTATACATTCGACATCATAAGAAGTAGAAAATAAAAATCTGTCTTATATACATGTAATTCACATCTGAGTGACAGAAAACTAGTATGAATGAACTTGTGGTCACTGTGCTTTTGTTTTGGGTTTAAATGTTATAAAAGATACAAACATAGGAATTACTGCATGTCCTCCCCGTGTCTGCATGGGTTTACTCAGGGTACTCTGGTTTATTCATACAGTCTATAGACATGCATGTTAGGTTAATTGGTGAGTCTAAAAGTAGCCCTTAGTGTGTGACTGCGTGCATTGTTCCTGCCCTTGGGCCCAGAGTTGCTGGGGGGGGCACCGGCTGGTCCGGATTAAGCAGAAGAGAATGGATGGATTGATTGTTTCAAGTTAAACACCATGTGCAAAATATCAAAACTACTCATCAACGTCTTGTTTCACAGAACGTAATGAGACCTCTAAATGGTTCGTACCTGGATTTAAATCAGTGATACACGTCATACCCTTGGTATCAGTTCTTCCCTTTTCTGTCATTATCTCTTCCATGGTTCATCATCCTGGACTTTTGTATAGCAAGAGAAAAGTTATAGCAGCAAAAATCAGCTCGGCAAGGGGACGACCATAAAACCCCAGCTTCCTCAAATTTCCTGGGGTCCCTCTTTGCGTCAACAACGCAGTGCTGGTTTTGCTCAGTTTAGCAGAGATTACAGAAAACAAGGCTGGGGGGAGAACAAGTGGCAAACGGCTCCACGTTAACGTGAAATACGACCAGAGCAGTGTCCAGTCAGCAATTTCCTACTGAGTTAACACAGGTGGTCTTGAGCACGGCCTGTCAGATTTATTGATAGCCCTCTCTGGGGAACTCTGTCTGGCCGAACGAGGTGGTAATAGAAAGAGAGAGAGAGGAAAAAAGAGGATGGTGAAAGGGTTTCTGCTGATGAGGCGTTTTTCTTCTGTCAACACCGTGTGTCGGATGAGGAAAAGATTGCACAGGTACGGTGACTTCGGGAGCAGCCAGATGGGTAAATCATAGCGGTGTACTCTAGCGCAAACAGCCCCGGGCCCCCCGCCCATCCACCAGCCCACCCACAAGCCTCCCTCCTAACACATTCTGCTCAAGTAAACTAATTAAAATAAGTCATGGTCAATAATTACAAAAGCTCAGTCATGCCAGCGTAGGTAATAAGATGCACTAGGGCGATAGAAAGCAGGTAAAACTAATTGCAGATGATAACGGTCTAGCTAAACAGCCATTTGGGACGTTTCCTTTAGGCCAGCGTCACAGCTTTCCGTTTAATATGATTACAAAAATTCCCCAGATACGCTAATGGTCCCTGTAAACAAAGCAATTTTCGCCGAAGATCCCTGATTTTCATCTTAATTTTGAAAGCTTGTTGTAGTCGCCTCTGCTGTCGTTAAAAGCAATACGTCTCGCCGATAACGACAAAAAAGGCCGGCGAATTAGCACATTAGCATTAAGCTACAATTATATTAAGCGAGCCGGTTTTGGCTCATCTTTCATTACTCGGTTCTCTTGAAGAACCTGGTACGTAATTAGCACAATCTGGTGGCTCCTCTCCTTGAGAGTTTGACCTTATTTGTTTGCTCAGAGGTAATTTCATTACGGCGCGCGATTCTCCTGACGCAAAACGTTCGCCGGAGAGGCGGGCTCCGAATTTTGGCAGCGAGTCGCCCCGAGAGAAAGGACAGGCCAACAATAACGTCTCTTTGACGTCGACAAATTCCATTAGCGAGCAAAAAGGTCGTGTTTACAAACCGTTTTATTTATGATAATGGTCCCGAATAAAGGGGATTGCTACAGAGGATCCGTCACTTGCCACCTATGCAGACAGTCGACATGCCTTCCTCTTGTTTTCCCACTGTGCTCTCTGGCATCTGCTCTTCGTCTGGTCCTCTGACAGAAAAATCCACGAGGCGCTGGCTTCAGGTTCTTACATGGAGTCAAAGGTGAGCTCTGATTCCACGTTCCTATTTGACAGCGCTTTACTTCTAAACTTGTCTTTTAGAAGAACAGAAGGGATTGAACCTGGGACCTTCTCGCTGTGAGCCACCGTGCTGCCCTTGTATACTTTTTTTTGTAATTGTAAGGCACAGTTGAAGGCTGGATATCCAAACTGATTGGTTGTTTGATCTTTCTAGTTCAATACTAGAGGCATATTCCTCAATCTCTAAAGAGCGACTAGAAGAACAGGAACCCTATTTGGCACACTGGTGCCAGTCCTTAATTCCTGAAATGTTATTCCTGAAATTTTATGTTTTTTCAATACGTCATGGAGGACGACCAGTTCGTTTGGAAAGATGAACCTCGCTCTAGAGCACAGGTTGTACCTATTAGGACAGCTTAGTAATTCGAGAAGCTGCAATTTAAAGAGAGCGAGGCGAGTTACGCCGGTCGCACTGCATAGGTAAAGCGTAACATGTGATGGGAGGACGTGATGGGATCGAGACGGCTTCGTTATTTTGTCGAGAGCCAGGTTGGACTTGGGTTGATTAGACGTTACGTGTGGGGATGAAGGGAAAATCCTCATCAATAGACGAGGACCAATATTCCGTGGCAGTGCTGCCAGTGTGAGTTTGTTCAGGATTCAAAAGGTCCACACGATCCGGGTTTACTCGGATCCGAGGCACGGTTACCCCCGAAGACAATGTGAGGTGAAAAGTATGCACTGAAATTCAATCCCCTTGCTTAAATAGTTAAGGATTTTTTTATAGGCAAAATGCTTCCAAATGTCCTTCAGAGAGGTTCCAGACCACAACAAACGACCGTTGAGGCAATATCGTGTTCCACCTAAACTCGCCACAAGATAGCCTGACTTTCAGTGTAATTGCTTCAGAGAATGTGGTCAATTGTGCAAGTCTTTCTTTGACATGCTAGAATAAGTGCAGTTGTCCAAAAAATGCTTTTCGTTTCCTTTGAACTTGGTGTGCCTTTGCTTCAGTGACTGTACTCTACATTCACAGCATTTAGCACACGCCCTTATCCAGAGCGACTTACAGCAGTTGTGGGTTAAGGGCCTTGCTCAGGGACCCAACAATGGCAGCTTGGCAGAGGTCGGGTTTGAACCCTGAACCTTCTGCTCCATAGCCCATTATCTTATCCAATAGGCTACCACATTAGATACCCACTCATTTATTTATCTCAAAAGAAATTGTAGTGTCTGTACTGTTCTAACGTTTTCAAAACAGGCTTATTACTTTAGCATTTATGAGTCCATTTGATTATCTAATTGATCTACCTATTTATTTAAATCTACTCAAGAACTAATTCTATATTACCAACGGCATGGCAAAAATTTTGTGCCCTTGTACCGACAATCCAGGTTGGCAGAGACTGATTAACATGTGAGAACTTTTCTTGGAACACAATAGGAATGTTAAAAGCAATCAACCTTTTCTGCACGCTACAGTCTATGTGAGTATTGTTTCTGACCAAGTGCAGCCCTTTACAGCTGTAAAAGTTTTACATTTATGTCATTTAGATGACACCCTTATCCAGAGCGACTTACTATTAATACAGTCTTACAATCCAAGCCTTGCTCAAGGGCCTTGCTTAGGGACCCAACTGTAGCAGAGGTGGGATTTGAACCCTGGACCTTCTGGTCTATAGTCCAGGATCTTAACCACTAGGGCACCACAGTCCCTAATCCCTAGGATTCATGAACATCAGAGGGATTTTTGTGTTCTTTAGCTCGCCGTGATTCAAACGAAGCTCAATAAAATCTCTTTTATTTGCTCTACCATAGTAATGGACACTACGTGATGCCAGAGTCTTACCGATATGAAAAATCCACCCGGCTCACAGGATTTCCCGCTCAGAATGATGACCTCAGCTCAGGGTTAATCTGCTGAAACCGAACCTCCTCTTCGTCTTTTTTTTTAATCTGGAGAAAATGTTCCAGAGCCTCGACCGGGTTTTGGCGTCCGAACGAAGAGAACTCTGTTTGTCACTGACTGCGCACTTCTAAACTGGTCTGCATAAATCGCTTACTCGCACGCTAAATCAAAATCCCATTCTCACAGATTTGATGCTCAGACTCTTAATTTGCAATCAGGAAATGCAACAAAGGACTTTTTCTCGTCAAGTGCAAGTGCGACAAATCAACGGAACAGGGGGGACTGATCTTGAAAAATGAAGATGATTTCGATACCCGAGTCTGCAACTCACAACAATCCACCCCCCTATACACACATACATACACACACACACACACACGCACACCCCGACCCACCTCCCTCCTCCTGCGTAATCTGCAGAAGATTAAAAATGACTCTCATAAAACTAAACGTAAGCCCCCGTCTGCAGGGGCGGAGCACGAGCAGGAGCCCTTCTGCTAGTCATGTCAGCTTGTATTTTAAACAGTTCTAATCATATACCTTTGTGGACGCTTAATTAAAATTACAAACCCAGTTTTAATCTGTGCTCCAATTAATATGCAAATGTATGCAAATGTGGCAAAACAAGGTGGTGATTAAGTTAAGGACACTCCATTTCATGTCTGCTTTAAGTATGAACACAAACAGGCAAGTTTTTTTTTACACTGAGGGGTCTTAATGTTTACAGGCAGCATGATGAGTCACAACAGAATAACTTTAGAGTCCCGCCCCTATGCAAAAGTTTGTGCACTGCTGTAAAAGTCTTCAGTTTTCTTAACTGAAGAGATGTTAACATGACTGCTGGGGGGAATGAACTCTCTCTCACACACACACACACACACACACACACACACACACACACACACACACACACACACACACACACACACACACACACACAAATAATTTGTGACCCTATATTTCATGACCTTATATGGTCAATCTCTGCCATCTTTAATAATTTCCTATGTCGCTCCTAGAACAAATATAAATATTTGTCTCTGTGTGAGCGCTTTAAAGATCAGAGCAAATCCGTCATGGAGCACAGCTGTGTACGAGCAAGGTCTCATCCCTCTATCTCTCTCTCTCTCACACACACACAGTTCACAGTGCTCAGATGTGTCTACAAAGTGACGCCATCTGTGTCTCTTTGGTCCGTGTGTGTGTTGTACCGTTCCAAACTTGGTATGTATTTACAGTGCTCTAAAAATGTGGCCGTGTCCCAAACGGCATACCAAAAATGACACATTGACGGTCCTCCAAAATGTGAATGTGCCTCAAATAACAAACGGACATACTAAAAAAATAGGACTGGATGTAAGAGTGTGTGTGTGTGTGTGTGTGTACCTGCTCTCCGACCTCTGCTGGGTGTTTGGTTCTTCCTTGATCTCTACCTTCTTCTCTATCTTCACATCTCTCTTCCTCCATGCTGGAACATCATCATCATCTCCAGGCTTCAGGAATTGTATTGAGCTCTGATTGGATGACGAAGCTGTCAATCCAGGCCTCCTAAAGTCTTTCCCCGGTAGAGGGGGGTCATCAGAGTTGGAGGGTTTAAGAAAGCGTCCTCTGTCCTTCTCTCCGTCTCGCTCTCGCTCCCTGTCTCTGTTCCTCTCGTGTTCTCCCTCCCTGTCCCGTTCTGTCCCTCTGTCTGTACCCATACTCCTCTGTCTGTCTCGCTCCCTGTCCCGTTCTCGCTCCCTGTCCCGTTCTGTCCCCCTGTCAGTACCCATACTCCTCTGTCTGTCTCGCTCCCTGTCCCGTTCTGTCTCTCTGTCCCGTTCTGTCCCTCTATCTGTACCCATACTCCTCTGTCCGTCTCGCTCCCTGTCCCGTTCTCGCTCCCTGTCTGTACCCATACTCCTCTGTCTGTCTCGCTCCCTGTCAGATTGTTTAAAGAAACGTCCTCGGTCTCTCTCCCAACCTCTGTCCCCCTCTCGATCCGTATCCCTCCGCCATCGTCCTGTCCGCTTGTCCCCCTCTCCTCCCTTCTGTACTGAAGAGGCATCCTCCGCATCCTGCAGTCTCTTCTGAAACTGCTCCATGGACTGCAAATGCACACACGTCAATATATGACATTAGATATAAGCTATAACAGGCATATTTACAGATTATATATAAATAATGTGTGTGTGTGTGTGTGGAATAATCCTGTGTGTTTGTACACACCCCATATCGCTCGGCCACCACGTCCTCCAGGTTACGTTTCTCTCTCTCTGCCTGTTCCTTCATCCTCTGAAATGACTTCATCAGCCAACCCCTGCCTCCATCATCCACCACACTGGCTGGAAGAGAGAAGAAGGGAAGTGAAAACCTGCCCCAGTCTCATAACACCACGAGGCTGTCGGCTTTTTTACCAATTAACGGAAGACATTAACGGAAAACACATTTTAATGTAATCATTAAAAAGATATAACAATATGCAGACTAATATTTCATATCATTTCTAAAGACTACTAGAAAATAGAGAAGATAAGAAAATAGTGAAAAGAATTAAAATATTCAATAAAAACGTGAAACTATGCATATCAGCACTATTAAAGTCAGTACAGACGGAACGGGGTGGTGTGAATTGGAACACATCCAGTGTACACTGATGACTTTTGACAGAATTTGTGGCCCATGTAGTGAAACTGGTGTGTGATTTAGGACGTGTCCTGAATAGACTAGTAAAGGAAAGGTCATGCCCTAAAGAAGGAAGAGAGGGTGTGATTTGGAACACAACCAGAGTGGATTCATTACTGTGAGACATTTGTCATGGTGTTTATGCAGTGTGTGTGTGTGTGTGTGTGTGTGTGTGTGTGTGTGTGTGTGTGTGTGTGTGTAAGGTAGGACCTTTGTTAACTGCAGTACTGGTCCCTTGTTCTGGGGGCAGTCCGCTCCCGCCATCCTTCCAATAAGGATTTAGCTCGAGTCTATGAAGGCCGGCCTACACAGGAGAGGGTGGAACTTAAGGCATTATTGTTTTTAATTACAGACACACACAGACACACACAGACCAATTCCCTCACTTGTTCGAGCTGCTCTGCTTTCTCACGCTCCGCCTCTTTCTCTGCGTCCTTCTGCAGCCGTCGTTCAGTAACTGAGGTCGTCTTCATAGCCAGGAAGTCGAAGGTCATCCACTCGTCCCTCTGCTATAAAGTTTAACCAAGACAAATTACACACACAGAACTGAACAGCATTTCTCCATTTGTAGCGTCGACAAAGGTGCTACGTCCCAAATAGCAATGCATCAACTCCCTGCGGACATGTTCCAATCCACACTTCTTAGTCCCCATACAGGCCATATAACAGCATCACAAAGTTCTAGCTATCTTCCATCCATGTCCCAAACCACAACAGAACATGGGTTACACATAACGTCACCATAATCTCACCATGAGCCCAAACCACATGTATGCATGCTATCACAAGGGCCTTATTAACATCCATCCACTATGGCTCTGTCCCAAACCTTATTCTCTAGATCTTTATATTTTAATATACTGGATATTTTTGTTTATACACACCGCTTCTATTTGGGTGTAAACCGGGACCTTCAGTACTCAATGTCGTTCCACCTCAAGTAATACATCTAAAGCAAATAACAAAAAAGTTTTATTAAATCCTTATACACTCGCATGGCAAAAACAACACAAAAGTCTAATACTACTAATAATAATACTAATAATAATACTAATAATCCAAATACTTCACCATTTTCTTCATACTACGGATGTGTCCTAAACAGCAACATATCACTATGCAGGTCACATATACACCATCACACAGCTCAGCATGATCAGGACACTGCGGACGCGTCTCAAACCACACACCAAAAGAAATCACACAACTAACCAAAACCATTCGCACCAGTTCTGTGTGGATACGTCCTAAATTACACACTATTCACTACATAGGCTGCATACATTTTACAAATGACTTCCTAACATCACTGTGTGCAGCTACAGGCTACATACAGTATACACAAATCACAGACTTACTTGGCTGCTATTGGCTGAACTTCCGGTGGGCTCCGCCTTTTCTGTGATCTTCCATGCTTTGTCGACGCCCCCGGTTGAGGGCAGAGCCTCCACCCACTCATCAGAGTCCTGCAAACATAAAAAAAATAATAAATAATAAATAACTTTGTTTAAAACCTTAAAACCTAAGTTTCTAAAAATACTGTATCTTAAACTAAAAAAAGTTCATAAAATAACAAAGAAGTGAAACAAAGGTGCGTCTGACCTCTGAGCTTTCAGACGAAGCGGCGTCCTGATTTTTGTCTTTCTTTACTTTCTTCTTCTTTTCCTTTTTCTTCCTTTTGGATTTTTCCTTCTTCTTTTTCTTCTTAACTTTGACCGAAGTCTCCTGCACGAAAAGAAGAATCACAAGGCAATTAAACAGTCCTACAATACAGGCTAAAGACACAGGACACACCCCGTGCTGCGTCGTGGACTTTTGAGGAGACGGTCACTACGTGGTTTGTCGTCCACAGTCCTGGTTTCTCTAAATTTGGCTATGAGGGGTGTAACAGTGCTGGGTTAAATTGGTGATCTTTCTGGGTGTCGGCTGTTGAAATCTGTGGCTATGATACGGCAGCTGTGAACCTTCTGTGTTGGTAACTTTTGAACCACAAAGATCGCTTTCTGAGACAATTCTGGTTTTCTTTGATATGCTACATATCCACCTTCCACATACATATTTCACCTTGATCCAATATGGAAAATGTTTCTGGCCTAAAATACATTTACATTTACAGCATTTAGCAGACGCCCTTATCCAGAGCGACGTACAACTGATATATTCTTACAATTCAAGCAATGGTGGGTTAAGGGCCTTGCTTAAGGACCCAACTGTGGCAGCTTGGCAGAGAAGAGATTTGAACCCAGGACCTTCAGGTCCAGAGTCCAGTGCCTTAACCGCTAGGCTACCACAGTCCCATCTGCATTTGAACCCAGGACCTTCAGGTCCAGAGTCCAGTGCCTTAACCGCTAGGCTACCACAGTCCCATCACAATCCGCATCATGGAGATATACAATGTCAGATCTGCTTATTACACCATGTGATGAAATTGCATTTTTAAATGCCAGAGAGCGCAATCAAACGTCATGCGGATTAAGTGTAATAAGTAAACTTTAAAATTCTTCAGAAATAAGAAAAATTAATTTTACTCAGTTGTTTAATATTTGGCAAAGCTACAATCTAACTTTTTATTTCAATTTGAAATGTAAATTCTTCTTGTGAACAGTATCATTACAATTATATTTGATAGTTGTTTGGCCTCCAGATTCATAGGTTCTATATGCAACTGTAAGTCCTTCTTTTGTGGCTCATCTCCAATAATTGAGAACTTCTGGCTTTTGTCGGTTAAACTGCAAATGATTAGACATTCACGTAGTGATACTACTTATGCAGCTGAACAGTGGGCAGCCCATCAAAGCGTATCAAACACTCACACCTAGGATCAATTTAGAGAAGACTGGTAGATCTTAAAGTGGAAGGAAACTAAAGTACTCAAAGGAAATCCATGTGGACACAGGGAGAACACTCCACATAAGAAGTAATCAGAGGTGAGAATCAAATATGGGGTACTAGAGCTGTGCCACCATGCTGTCCATACTTATTTAAAGTAGTGCGTGCTTTGCATAGTTATGTAAAGTAACAATTGCATCAAAAACACATCAGACATTCAGTCTCATAGCCTCATTTTAATTTATGGATAGCCAAGTTTCAACAGAAAATACAATCAAGTTTTAACAACTGTCAAATTTATGACAGCTTGAATTCCATAAATACAATGAGCCATTTATTTGCTTAAATAATTAGCCTAATTGAAATGCTATTCATAACACATTCTACACGGGACACATTAAAAAATGTGACAGAATATTTACACTGGCATTACACAACTGGTATGACCTAGTTTTTCAATAAAGAAGAATGCTCTATGTCATTTATTATAAATGTTAACGCTGTTATAACTCTGGAGCAAGAAGTCATTTGAGGTAGAGCATTAGACTGTATTTGAAATAGCGCACTACTATACTTCATGGTTGGCACGGTGGGGCACCACCGCTGCATAGCAAGAATGTCCAGGATTCGATTTCAGGGTGGAACCTCTCCATGTCTGCATGGGTTTACTCCGGTTTTCTCCCACAGTCCAAAGACATGCGTGTTAGGTTAATTGATTACTCTAAATTAGCTTTGACTTACCTAACTTTACATAACATTGTATGTAGATATAACTTTGATTGTATCACTGAAATGGCCACTGATGCTGATGGCAACGTTAAATAAGCTAAATAAACAAACAAACTATACTGAATACTTCATACTACACTAATGAGTACTGCATACTGTTGCCTCTGTAGTAGTACCCATATATAGTACATTTAGATCAACTTTTTTTTTTTACTTAATTAGCCATATTCTGATTAGAACATACCCCAATACAACAGCTATACTCATGTTTATACACAGAGTTGATAGCATTCTCCTCAGTTATATTATCCATCGTATATTATTTTGATGAAGTAGGCTGAGCTGCTGAGGCTGCGGTGCCCGGTGGGATGCAGTACACCATTAAGATAGCTTCCCCTGTATACTTAAAAAAATGGTTGTACACCATCTGGGCATCTAGAGCACTACAGATTTTTAATTTTGGACAAAAAAAACTACTGTACATACTGCCTTTAGCATGTAACATGCCATTTCAAATACTATACAATAATACCACATTCTCAAAAAATGCCTATAGTGGCAAATGTATTTATTTTTGTTTTTCAGTTTTCAGTGGGTGCACAGATGATTCCTCTGGGTACCCGCCCCAGATCACCCAATGACACCCAACAACCCACACACACACACTCACACACACATTTATAGAGTATGTACAGCAATAAAGTGAGCATATTACGCAATGAAAGAAAGGAAATATGGGGTGAGATTAATGAGAAAGACAGTAATGTGGATAAAATGATAAGTGATGGAGTAGAAGGAGGGAGGACATGAAAAATTAGCAGGAAATAGCATCACTAGGTAAGCTATAGATCTCCATTATGTTATCCTCTGACATTTAAAATTTTTGACAATTTAAATAGTGTATTCTGGGTGATAGGGTCTAGGTGTAATATTTTATCAGTACATTGTCTCCACAACAGTGCTACCCTAAACACAACCTACTGTATGCAATAGGATTTGTAATTTGTAAACCAAACCACCAATGGTATTATGCTTTTGCAATATTCCTTAGTAATACTATACTGTATGTTCTACAGTGTAACATTTAATCAGGCTAATTGTAGCTCTTTAGTTTCCTTGTTTAGTTACTTTCATGTACACACAGAACGGCATAACTTATCAGTCAGTGCATGTTCATAGTCTAGACAAGGCTTTAAAACAAACAACTGTATATAAACAACCCCTGGCAAAAATTATGGTAATACCGCTCTTAGAGGAAGATCTTTTAATTGTATAATTTTGTAGAAAAATGTCCATCATGGTGAAATGCCACATAACTTAAAAAATTAATAAATAAATAAATAT
>JAUZSU010150286.1:0-14663 GCA_034780255.1 Parotocinclus maculicauda
ATTAAAGAGAATCTGGAATAAAAATTAAACGAACAGAAGAATACCGTTTGCTCTCCACCGGAGGGCGGAAAAAGCTAAAAAAAAAAAAAAAAAAATATATATATATATATATATATTTTTTTTTTTTTTTATTTCAACCATTGGTGCTGCGACGGATCCGAGAAATACAAAAAAAAAATGTGGGGTTTTTCTTTCTTTCTTTTTTTTCTTTTTCAAATATGATCGTCGGCGGATCCGCAAAACAAGCAATAAAAAAAAGTCTGTCCGTAGGTCCTCCTGAGGTAGGGGTACAGGTATTCTGTTTTAATACGTTTAATCTTACCGTATCATGTGACATGCTGACTTGTGTATTCATTCACTCATTTTAACAAAGCATGTTTCTTAATCTGATCCCTGTGTTTTTAGTGTTTTATTACGGTTCACCTTATTTAGTCTTGTAAAGCACATTAAACTACTACTGTATAAAATCCTAATAAATTATGATTATTATTATAGAATTCTAAAAACAAAAACAAAGCCGTTCGGTTACTCCACTAGCTCTAGTGGGAGGGACTGCATTCCTACACGCCTGACGACTGAAGCAGAAGGAGGCTGCTGACCTTGTTGTCCTGCATGTCTCGGTTGGCATTGTTCTTCAGCAGTACCAGGGCGGCCTCCACGTTGTTCACAGCAGCAGCCCAGTGCAGAGCAGATTTACCTGCAGGTGAGACGAGGTCACGTGTGAATCAGGTAAAGGCCTGCACTTAGTTTTTTAGCAGATTTACGAGCGCCGGTTGACGCGTGGGGATGCCTTTGCGTGCGACTCACCGTGGTCGTCCACGGCGTTCACATCGGCGCGGCATTGCATCAGCTCCTCCACCATGCCCTCCTCGGCCAGTCTAGCTGCCAGGATGAGAGGAGTCGTGCCATCGTTCATGCGGGCGTCCAGTTCTGTAGCCCGGTTACGGATAAGGATCTGAAACAGGGCAGGAGGAGCTTTGTGAGGGCTAACATCAGAATTGACAGAATTGTTGCACGGCCAAAACGGATTCCAGTTGCTAGGCTCTTGCTACGTGATCAATAAGGTGCGACAGTTTTGGTGGCTTTGCTGATGCTAAGTCATTACTATGTGGTTGCTATGATTTGTCATGTGTCATTGCTAAATGGTAGCTATTGTGTCCCAGCTGGTCCTATGTGGTTGCCACCTGTGTGAATATCTCTGGTGGTTCCTATGGTACACCAGGTAGATGCAATGGTACCACTATGGTATACCAAGTAGTCATTATGGTGTTGCTAGATGGCTGCTATGAAGCTGCTAAGTGGTTCCTGTGGCAATACTAGCTTGTTGCTAAGATGCCAAAACCTTTCATTACTATGGGAAAAATGCATAGCAACGTGTTGGGGTGCGTCCTGATTTTATTTGGCCCCGTGCGGGGGCATGTCCCAATACTTTTGGCCGTCTGCAGGTGTGTGTGTGTGTGTAATACAACTGGTAGACTGTGTGTGGTGTGTGTTTATTAGAGCATAGGATAAATACGATTTTTAAAGTTTTTAAACAACATCGCCACGTCAGTGTCCACCACCCAAATAGGACCTGATCTGTGTGGGACGTGTGGGGGTCCTGACCATTACAGAACAAAGTAAAAGGGATAAACAAAGGATGTTAAGAAACAAATGGACTACAGTCTGTAATTACAGAACTACAAAGTGCTCCTATATGGTTAAGTGGAGCCTGTACAATGAAAAATAAGAGCAGAAACAACTAGGTGTACCTAATAAAGTAAATGTAGATATTGATTATATATTATATACAGTACGGGAATTTGGGGACTGAAATGACACAAAAAAATTGATCTTAAGTGATCTCGTAGCTACGTGGAAACTGTCCGATTAAAAAGCTGTATACTATCTCAGCTCGAACAATCTGGAATTGGAACAGCAAGGAAATCTCGGAAACCGCAGGATGAGATACGCAGCGAACATTGTGCAGAAAAATAACAATTAAAAAACTAGAACAAATAAATTGGATAAGAATACAGCTGGGCATTGCTTTGCATAACTGGGATAAACGTAAGTGAAATTTTCACTGTTCTGAATCGAACCCTAGCTGATTTCTATAATGCTGGACTGGAATGTTCTTTAGAGTGTTTCTCTCGGACCTGGAAGACCCCCTGTGCGTCAGCAGCGATGGCCGCGTGTAGCGGCGTGCGTCCCATGTTGTCGTGTGCGTTTGGGTCGGCCCCGGCGTCCAGCAGTCTCTTGGCGGCGTCCGCGCGGGCGTAGCGGGCAGCCAGGTGCAGAGCCGTCTCTCCTGTCCGCTCGGTCTGGGCGTTGAGGGTGGCGCCTTGAGAGATCAGGTCAGTGATGATGTTCGTACCGGGCTCGTCGACCCCGCTCTCCTCCTCTTCGTCGGCCAAAACGCTGACGCATTCGGGACTGCCCCCGGAGCGCAGCGAGGCCAGCATGAGGGGGGTGAAACCATCTGAGGGAGACACAGAGGTCTGATATTTAGCTAAAGTACCTTTTGTTATCAATCCTGTAACATTCACACACGGCACCATTCATACCCGGTCCTTTCACGTTAACGTCCAGGCCGTCCATGTCCATATCGGCCTGAGGCGGGGTCAGAGTGATGTCTGCGGCTTTACGGTGCTGCGGAGTCCACTGGCGTCGATCCACGCTGGCATCCACTCCGCCAGGCAACAGAGGCTTATCCTCCATCTGAGAAAGAGAAACTAGTATGAATCGAAAGGAACTTGACTTTGGTCTGAGTAAACGCCTGTCGTGTTTTTCTCACCCTGGGCTTCTTGGACAGATGTTCTTCCTCTGGCCAGTGATGACCTGAGCTGCCGTCCATCAGGCTACCGTCCTGTGGCTTCTGCAGGTTCCTGAGAGAGAAGAACTGGATTTAGCTTGCTCACTAGGGACCTTATCTTAGTGCAGAACACAGCTACTCCCCATTTTGGGTGCACCTGGGTAAGCGGTGCACACGCTGTACGATACTCTGAACCATACTCTGTATTCTAAATGTAGGGAGGAAAAGCTGTGGTGTTTCACTCTCAACACATTATTCAATTAAAGAGTCAAAACTCAAACGTCCCTATACTGTTGGCAGTGTGCAGGGGCGTCCCAATACTTTTGCCCACGTGTGGTTGTGAGTCCGAATATTTTGGCCTCGTGTTGGGGTGCGTCCTGATTTTATTTGGCCACTTGCGGGGGCATGTCCCGATACTTTTGGCTGCCTGCGGGTTTGTGTGTTTGTAATACAACTGGTAGACTGTGTGTTTATTAGAGCAGAGGATAAATACGATTTTTTTTTTTTTTATACAACATCGCCACGTCAGTGTCCACCACCCAAATAGGACCTGATCTGTGTGGGACGTGTGGGGGTCCTGACCATTACAGAACAAAGTAAAAGGGATAAACAAAGGATGTTAAGAAACAAATGGACTACAGTCTGTAATTACAGAACTACAAAGTGCTCCTATATGGTTAAGTGGAGCCTGTACAATGAAAAATAAGAGCAGAAACAACTAAGTGTACCTAATAAAGTGAGTGTAGATATTGATTATATACAGCCTTGTGCTTCTATAGATGATCCAAAATATACAGTATGGGAATTTGGGGACTGAAATGACACAAAAAATTGATCTTAAGTGAATCTAATCACTGCCCATATCTAATTCCATACTACACTGTGTGCTTAAAAAAAAAAAAAAAAAAAAAGTCATTTCACTGCATCGGTCATGCAGCATGAGAGTGCGTTTGTTCCCGACTCACTTCATCCCAAAGTCGTCTTGGCCGACAGGCTCTCTTCGTTTGATGTCCTTCTTGGTCAGGAAGCCGTCGGGCAGCCAGAGAATGCCGTGCTCACGCTTACGCTTGGCGATCAGAACTCCCAAAATGAGGATGACCAGGACGATGGCTGCCGCCACACCGATCAGGTAGAGAATGGGACTGGGGTTGCTGATGGGTAAGGCACCTGGAAGGACATATTAGTACATTCACATATGCAAGCGCATTCTAAGAACATAAAATAAATACAGTTATTAACCTAATTATCCCATACATTAAACCTCCTTTTACATTTCGGACTGATAGAATTAATGAATAGATTCATCTGACAAATTACTAATCACTTATCCAAGTCGTGGAAATCATAACGGGACAATAGACCTTCATCAATAAATGAACATTTGTGTTTACCTTCCGTATAATAAAAAGGTTCCTCGACTGTTAGGACTGAAGGACATAGTCTGATGACGTTCTGATGACTGCGCTATAATCATAATCAGATAATCCTACTGATTTTTGGTAGCCAGTCTGATGCAGCGTGTCTACGAGCACAGCACGCAGGTGAAATTTCTGTCGTTATAGCCTCTTATGAATTATTCCTTAATCAATCAATAATAATTAATGTCAATCACTGACGCCTATTTTCCACAAAATGACAAAATAATGCGGTAGCGTTCAAATCTGTCCTCACAAAATGTCTCAATATTGACAATATGACCAAAGGTGTGCCCTCTAGAGGAATCCTCCAGTAGCACAGTTTCTTCCTTATAACGTTTAGGGAGTTTTTCCTTGCCACTGTCACCCTACTTTTTGGTGTCCCCCTTAGAGGGGTGTGAACACCAGGTTGGTAACCATGGCACCACGTTATTAGTAAGTATGAACGTTTGGTAGAAGTTAGGCAAATAATATCTGTATTAAACTGCAATATAAAAGGTGAGATGTGTGATTACTAGAGTTATTGGGTTTGTTGATAGATTAATTCGACAGTGTTTGTGTACTTATGTACTGTGTGTGTGTGTGTGTGTGTGTGTGTGTGTGTGTCCGAGACCTGTTTCGCTGCCTACGGAGTAGAGCGGGTAGATCAGCTTAGCTTTCATGTTCTCGGCAGCGATGAAGGCGGCAGCCTGGTCTGTGCGGGAGAAACAGCTGTTGGAGGTCTGAACGCAGTGCTGGTTATCGATCTCCAGATACACCTTGGACCTACACGGGAGAAACAGGGTGAACGTTACAGCTCAGAACTAAAAACCACAAACGCATTTTTAATGATCGTGATCATGATAAGAAGTCAAACGTCCCGGGCTCTTAATGGATTCAGTCACTTTCAGTTCCTTATTTTCTTTCTAATTTTCTCCAACACGTCATTTGCTGGTGTTTAAACTTTCATTAAACAACATCCACAGCTGATCGAAGCTTCATTCCTGGATATGTTAAGTCCAGCTCTTAGACCAAGCTGCTTATGATCTACAAATCCAACTTCAACATTTCTGACTTATCAGATTCACATTAAGAGCTTCATCCAACAAATTCAGAATCATTAATACTAACAAATTCAGAATCACTAATACTAACAAATTCAGAATCATTAATACTAACAAATTCAGAATCATTAATACTAACAAATTCAGAATCATTAATCAAGGAACTAAAATGATAACGGGATCCTAGACTTTCGTTAAAACATGGGGCTCTAACAGCCCACCTCATAAAGTGGAGCCATTTTATTTGCCGAATGCGAATAAGCTTTCTTTTTAATAAATGAAAACGTATCAATAAATCTATTTGTGTTTATTTTCTGTGTAATAAAACTGTTATTGGGAAATTCTGTGCCTCGCCTTTTAAGGCTAACGGCTACAGTCTGATGTTGTTTTAGCAGCGGGGTAATTATAGAACGGAACTATTTTACCTTACGTAATGTGGATTTAAAAAGCGATTTTAAGATACGTAGGTCAGAAGAAGCAAACAATAAACAATGATATAAAATCAATAACACACTCGAGGTTCGTTCTATAACATGATATATTAACACTGGTGTAATGATCTACGGCACACAGCCTAAAACAACTGCAGCACACCCGTGCCAACATTTCCCGTTATAGCACTCCCTATTGTGCATTACTGGTTAATCAACTTTTGGCCTCCTGCACAGCAAAGAGCATTGGACGTTTAAATGACTCGTGTTTTCAGCTGTGTCTCTGATGCATTTACGTAGCGTTGCACGCCATTTTCTAGCAAAAACACCCCTTATTTTTACATTACAGTAGCATAACGTCCGGTTACCGACCTGTATCCCAGAACATAACACAGACATTAAATGGAGCATCCCTGCATATCTACTGTTTGTCTTCTTTATTTTCATTTCTGTCTTACTTTACGTTGCACCTGATGTGTCGACTACATTTGTCTCTCTTTTTTTTAGCTCTTATAATAAATAACCCTGTAACCCTGCCTGGTTTAACAATAAGAAAAACTGAAGTGAATTAAAAGAATCCTATCGGACTGACCCGATAACTTCTTTGCCCAGCTCCTTCTTGTAGAGCCTCTTCATTTTGGAGGCCTTGTTCAGGGCGTCCTCGTGTTCGTTGTTGTAATAGGGATACACCATGGGCTGCTGCTGGTCGTCGGCCTTGACGCGCAAGTTGGTGTGAAGCAGAGTGCTGAGGGAGCGCAGGAAGCCGTTCATGTCTTCCAGCAGCTTTCTGGGCTGCAGCAGCACAACAATGACCAGCGTACCCTCCGCCAGCTGAGCCGGGTTGCTGCCCGCACAGTCCAAACCGTCCCAGCCGCAAGCCTCGGTGTTACAGCCTGCGTCACAGTGGCCGTTCCTGTAGTGGTCCCGGCAGTATTTGTCGTATCTGTGGAGAACAGTCAAATTCAAAACCGAGCGTTCTGATGCGGGCTTATCTAAGCAGCGACGTTTGACTCGTGTGACCACGTCCTACGTAACGGTACGTACGTGCAGGAGCTGGGGCCGGGCGACGGTGTTGTCTGGCACTCGAAGCTGTCGAAGAGGCAGTCTGGGTTGTCGCACTCGGGGTCGCAGCGGTTGTTGTGGAATAAGTTCCAGCACTGCACCGAGGCTGTGCAGTTCTCCCACGGGCGCGGCAACTGCAGCGTGCAGTCTCCTCCGTCCCAGTTGCACTCCACGTTCTGGCACAGCGTGTCGCACACGTTGTCACCGCGCCGCTCCGCACACTCCGAGTACGGGCAGGAGGATCCTGGCGAGAGGATCCTCTTTGCGTCCTGGCAACGGTCACCGACGTAGCCGGACGGGCATTGGCAGGAGAAGGAGTGGGGCTTGTGCAGGTCTTTCACGCACACGCCGCCGTTCTGACAGCGCAGGTTGCCGCAGGTGTAGCCTCCAAGCTCGCCGCAGTTGGAACCTGTGAAACCCTGAGAGAAGATATGAAAACAGGAGAATCAGCCGGCGCACTTAATCATCTGATTTCTGACATTTTTTCAATGACATTCTATCAGGAATCCCACGGGTCACGTGATTCCCGCGGGATGGATCTCAACTTAACTACTACTCACGTGATTGGGACGGTACAGGATAAAAAGGTAACGGGAGCAGACGGGAGCGGGAACCAATAAATAAAACAAAAGACAACCATACAATAGGCACCGCCATTTGGTCGTTTTTTTCTTTTAAGAAACCTACAGTAACGTAATTTTTAAAAACTACACGGCCCAGAAGCCAACGGTGCTTCCGGCCACAGCTTCCCGCCGGAATTCATAGAACAGAAGCAATGAAGACGAGGCTGAAGTTTAGCTCCTTATTCGCCACAGCTGTAACTGAGAGGGTGCGTTCAACGATTCTCTATTTTATGTGCAGATGCGGTTTTGCGGACTTACAGTCGTAAGGACGATGGAATTCGAACGTGCTATGTTAAATCACCACTGTGACTGTAAAGTATGAGACTTGGGTAATAAAATATGTCATTTATATAAAAAATATGATGTGCTTTCAGTTTATTTCAACTGTATTTCATTGCAAGTAGATGAATACCAAACAAATATTCCAGTTTTATGTTATATTTACTTTTTGATCTTAATGTACATTGCTTTTGGGTGACTTTAAAGGTGACTTTAATAAAAATACAATAATAATAGGAAATTCTTGTTCATTTTTATTGTCATTCTTGTATGTAGGCTTCTAATTATTATTATTATTATTATTTTTTTTATTATTATTATTATTATTATTATTATTATAAAACCTGTTTTTAGTCTGGCCCTAAGTGATTTACAATTTTAAAAACAACTGGCAACCTTGAATAATGAGCATCACTGTAAATGACTAGGTTGATAATATTCTAGAGTGTTATTAATGACTTTAATTACTTTGGGCCAGACTAAAAACAGGTTTTTATTACAGTAATGGACTATAAGTATATAAGAGATTAGTAATTTACCTGGTCCAAAGTGATTAAAGTTATTAATAACACTCTGGAATATTATCCTCCTATTCATTTATAGTGATGCTGATTATTCAAGGTTGCCAGTTGTTTATAAAATGGTAAATCACTTTGGGCCAGACTAACAACAGGTTTTATAATAATAATAATAATAATAATAAGTCTAGATACAAGAATAACAATAAAAAATGAACAAGAATAATCCATTTTCTATTATTATTGTTAGTGTATTTTTATTATTTCAGATCACTTTTAAAGTCACCCAAGACCAATGTACATTAAGTTTAAAAAGTAAATATAATATAAAACTAAACTATTTGTTTGGTATTTATCTACTTGCACTGAAATACAGTTGAAATAAACTGAAAGCACATCGTATTTTTTTATATAAATTACATATTTTATTACTTAAGTCTCATACTTTACAGTCACAGTGGTGATTTAAGATAGCACGTTCCAATTCCATCGTCCTCACCACTGTAAGTCTGTGAAAACCACATGTGCACATAAAATACAGCTAAATAAGGAGCTAAACTTCAGCCTCGTATTCCAGGCAGCTTTTCTACTGAGCACAAAATAAAAATAAACCATGACTTGTCGCCTGTCTTTTAGATTTTAATCTGATGTCTGTTCTTCTGTTTTAGCAGGGAACTTTTTGAAAATTCACACTGTTCGCAGATATACCAATATCTTAATAGTCAGCTTGGGGGCACAGCTGATCGAGCCCAACTTTGGTCTCTTGTGCTCTGATTTTCTCCAGTAAGGACAGTTTACCAATTGCCAAGGAAGAGTAAACTGAGATGTTGTAAGCTGATCTACATAGGGCAGGTCGTACCAGAAATTCTAGAAAGGTATTTATACATCATACACATTGATCAACAGTTACAGGGAATTTCATTGCTTGAGGAAATGCTCTTCCAGTTAATAACCACAGTAATAAGATTCCACACTTTAATAAGTGTGTCATGTCCATGAATCATCATAAAGATAAATGATATAGTGTTTTTTTTACAATAGAGCATTAACTCAAAGCTCCTCCTAACATCTAGGATCACAGCCCCAAATGACCAATCCTATGGTACCCTAAATGTGATGAGGAAGAAATCTTGGGAAGAAAAGGACTTAAAAAGGGGCCCGACATCTGTAATAAGTCTTTATATTTACCTTCGTAATTATTTCATTGCAGACAGGAGGAACCTGAGATTCCATGTTTTGTCTTTTAAGCTTCATTTCATTTGGTAATAAACATCCATTCCTCCATTTCAGGCCTGTTTTTTGGTAAAGCCTTTACCACTTTCACAACACTTAAAAGACATTCTGACACACGGTCAAGTGATTTAGTGTTTCAAGTTTTGTGTTCCTGCAAACACATTTTAAGTAATGTGTGCAGTATGTGGTTTTGCATTGTCTAGTTGAAAATTGCATGGATTCCACTGGAAAAGATACAAGGCAGTATACGTTGTCCTAAGATCTCAATGTACTTTTCTGCATTAATGCTGAAGTGTGATTAAGAAGTGTAAATTAACTTTGCGAGGACACTGAACCAGTCCCATGCCAGGACAGTCCCTGGTTTTTGGACTGGTGGACTTATCGTCTTTAGTCTTGAACACACACTGTCCATTTCCTCTTCTTATTATAATAAAATAAACAAACCTGGAATACTGATTTATCTGACCACAATACACATTCCCACTTTGTGATTGTCCATCTTAGAGTTCAGAGAAGTCAGCACTCCTTCTGGGTGTGGTTATCATGAGGTTTTTTTAAAACAGTAAATTAGTATGACATTATTAAGTGACCTTTGTGAAGGTATCTCTGTACTGTAGTTCTTGACAAAAGTAAATTTGAACTCGTTACCTGTATAATAGTCACCTGTCCATACATTCAATCAGTCACACTCCAACCGTTCTACCATGACCAAGACCAAAAAACTGTCTAAGAACACCAGGGTCAAAACTGTAGATCAGCACAAGGCTGGGATGGGCTACGGGACAATAGGTAACAGCTTGGTAAGAAATTAAATTGTTGGTGCAACTATTAAAAATGGAATAACCACAATATGACTGTCAGTCTATCTCGGTCTGGGATCTCGGTAAGATCTCACCTCATGGGGTAAGGATTCTGAGAAGGGTAAGAAATCAGCCCAGAACTACACGGGAGGAACCTGGTCAATGACCTGAAGAGAGCTGTGACCACAGTCTCAAAGATGACCGTTATTACATTACACTGTCATGCGTTACAATTCTGCAGTGCACACAATTTCCCCCTGTTCACACCAGTAAATGCCCAGGCTTGTTTGAAGTTTACCAATGAACATCTGGATGATCCAGAGAAGGTCATGTGGTCAGATGAGACCAAAATATAGTTTTTTGGTATGAATTTCATGATGAATTTGGAGAAAGAAGAAGGATGAGAACACCATCCCAACCGTGAAGCATAGGGGTGGAAACATCATACTGTCGGGGTGTATTTCTCCAAAGGGGACAGGAGGGCTGCACCGTATTAAAGGGAGGATGGATGGGGTCATGTATCGCAAGATTTTGGCCAACAACCTCCTTCATTCAGTAAGATGGATCGTGGCCAGGGCACACAGCCAGGGCAACTAAAGAGTGGCCCAGTAAGAAGCATTTCAAGGATCTGGCGTGGCCTAGCCAGGGTCCAGACCTAAAGGGAGCTGAAACTCTGAAACCTAAAAGATCTAGAGAAGATCTAAATAGAAGAGTGGGCCAACATCCCTGCTGCAGTGTGTGCGAACATGAGCAAGAACTTCTGGAAACGTCTGACCTCAACGAAGCAAACAAAGTTCTGTTTTTCTATTGTACATAAAAAATATGCAAATACGAATTAATTTTTTTTAAAGATTTCTCACAGTTGAAGTGTACCTATGATAAAAATTCTTTGTAGGAAAAACTTGCTAAATCGGCAGTGTATCAAATACACTCTATATGTTGTAGAAAAGCAGTCTGCTATACTAAGGAACATAATATCCAAGATGCTTCAGATACCAGTAGCAAAAATGTTTTTTCCCCTCAAATTAAATAAAACGTTAATTTCAAAACCTTATAATCAGCTTAGTAATATTGGCTTTTTATCCCCACTGTCCATGAAACGACCTGAAGTGTCCTGAAGTGAGCAGTTAATGTGTAGAAACCCATCAACATCTAAGAGTTTATCCTGTCCTGTATTGATTAATTACAGAAATGTTAATAACTAAAATGTTTAGTTGCAGTTATTGCTGTAGAAAAGGGTCACACCAGTTACTGAAAACAAAGGTTCACATCCTCTTGCCACTCACATGTAATATTTGAATATTTTCCTCAATAACAAAAGGAACTTCTAGCACTACTGTGTATCACTGCATCTTCTATACTATAATTTCTTAATATATTAATCATGCTGAATGAAGAGGCTTACTTGGGGAAACAGGTGCAGGGAGAATGGTACGAATACGCCGTTTCTGAGCAGTCTGCTCTTTACTATTGACTCCAACAAGGTTGCCACTCAACCCCCTGCACAGAAGTGCATAACCATAGAATGTGTTTTAGGCATTTCGTAAAATTCAGTTATAACTTAGGAACAAAGTAACTTCAATTTACATTTAACAACATATTCATTTACATGCAAGTCGTTTAGCAGATGTCTTAATCTTACAACTGCAATTGTGGGTTAAGGATCTTACTCCAGGACTCAACAGCAGCTTGACAGAGGTAGGATTTGAACCATGGACCTTCTGGCCCATAGTACTTAAACACAAGGCCACCACATCCCTGTCCAAATGTTCATACAATCTTAAAAACAGTTTCTTTAGTTTTGGTAGTGACTGTGCGTCACAATTAAAAAATGTTTTACAGCATTTAACATGTACTACTCAAAAATAAGACTGCCAATAAGGCCCTGGTTCTCTGAATTACAGAATTCATAGTGTTGACTTGGCCTTCTTGATCTCATTCTGATAAAGCATTTGTGGGATGTGCTAGACAAACCTGTCCAGACCTCACAACTTAAAGGACTTAAATGATCACTTTCGATCGTTTGTGTCAGATACTACAGGATACCTTTAAAGACCATGTGGAGTCCATGCCTTTATGGACTAGAGCACTGGCAGCAAAGAGGGATGGGCATAATATTAGGCAGAGGGTTTTAATGTTATAGCTGATTTATGTAAACCTTCCTTAATTGACTGCAATGTTAACCTTGTAGTTAAAAGCCCAAATTGTTAAAAGCCCAAATTGTATACATATGATTTTTGCTATTCCTTAAACCCAAGACTCACTCTATTTAAAACAAACTCACTCACATGGAAGCTGTTGATCCAGCAAACAGGGAGTCTGTCGAATTCCGGACAGAGGCGCCATCAGGTAGTTGATCAACCGCAACTACACCAGCCTTCTCTTTTTGCTTGAGACCAGACTTAAGAGCAGTTTCCAGAGTTGGGGTGTCATTGTGTTCATCCTTCATACAAACCACACTTTCTTCACTTTTAATCTCAGTAACTGCAGCAGTGCTTTGAACTGCCGCTTCCGTCAATACAGCAGTAGAATTGGAACTGGTCTGACCTTTCAATTTTCGGGGCAATGGACTGGAACCAGGTTTGTCTGCCTGTAATTTACATATTGGTTAGTTATATCAGGACTAAGACTAACACAGCAATTCCATGATTTGTACTATGTGGTTTTATAAGGTAGTTCTAATATAGACTGGGGTATCACTGCCTTGCTGCAGGAAGAAAACTTACACCAAATGGAATTGCATGGCACTGTAATAGACTGTGGTATTCCTTTTCATTTATAACTTTTTTTTCATGCCACTATAATAGCAATATACTACACTACTCCTGTAACACAATTACAAATACTGCCCTAGAGAGACTAGCTGCACAGTCACCTCCAATACTATTATGATGGTAATAACTTTCAGGTAGGGTTTGATAGTAATAACTCTGAAATCAGTTTTTTTTCAGTATACCTTATATATACTGTTATATAATTTGATGTTATTTGTTGTAAAGGTATTGCAATCTGCTTAAATGTCAATGAACATATTAGGAGTGTTCTAAAACTGTTTACCAGTACTATAGATATAAGAACCATGAGGTTTGACTTACAGAGGAAACCCACTTGCCACCAAGGTGCTGTCCACACTGAGGGCAGCATGGAGGTTTATGTCGAGTCACATAGGTAAAAGAGCATCCAGGAGTGCTGCAACTGCCCCGACCCCTTCTGGTGTATTTTATGGACTGAAATAAAGTGAAAATTGTTAATTGGGATAAACAGTATATTGTAAAAAAGGCATTAAATGGATGCAATTATCCAAATAATGGAGTAGTAGTTAGTTCTGTCACGAGCTTTATATATCCAGATTTGTTGATAGTTGATATGATCCCTCCCAGCCCACTCCCTCAGACATGGTCAAAAATTATGAAAGTATACCTGGCTGAAAGACACCCTTGATGTCAACTGGGTGCCATAAGGAATATTACTCATGCACTGACTTTCCATAATGACTAATCCAATTCAGGGTCATGTAGGACAGGGGACTAACAGGCAGAATAGGGCTCACCCACTAATACCAAATGACCCAAGACTTCTTTGGCATGGAATGTGGTATACGACAGAACAAAACTCTGACACAAACAGTACAACATGCATTCGCCATTCGGTCAAAACTTAAACATGGGTCTTGGAAGCTGTGATTTGACATCGATAACCACTGCGCCATGGTGCCACTCAAAATGCATATTATTTACGGCAAAAATGCCTTGAATAAAACTATATACTGGAGAAGCTCAGTGCCTGTTTTGCTGGTGTTGTAAGTGTTGCACATGTCCACAAGTTCTCAGTAAATCAGTATTTCAGAGCTAAAGGCACTGTTGTAATAATAATGCTCAGGTTGTGATATTGTAAAATGTACAGTATAATCAGTATCAACTGTAATGTGCATGTCATCAATGTATTTTCTGTTTATTACTTTTATCTTTAAAAAGCTCTACCTACCAGTTTAAAGGAGGGTTTGGGATCTGGTTTAACTTGGTTTATTACAGGAAGCATCATTATTGGACTAACTGTAGGGATGACTTTGTTTTCCATCAGCTCCTAAAGGCAAATAAATGATATACTGTTACATGGAAACAATTAATACATTCAAACGTTAATTCTAGCAATTAGCTAGCTGATTTTGCTGCACACGTTTGTAATCCTATCCAGACATAGATACAGTGCATCCGGAAAGTATTCACAGCGCATCACTTTTTCCACATTTTGTTACAGCCTTATTCCAAATTGTATTAACTTAATCTCTTTCCTCAAAATTCTACACAAAATACTCCATTATGACCATGTGAAAAAAGTTTTCTTGAGAGTTAAAAAAAAATTTTTAATTAAAAAAACAAAGAAATCACATTTACATAAGTATTCACAGCCTTTGCTTAATACTTTGTAGAACCACCTTTGGCAGCAACTACAGCCTCAAGTCTTT
>JAUZSU010150297.1:0-14660 GCA_034780255.1 Parotocinclus maculicauda
GCGACTTGTGCCTTTTTTGTAGTAAATGGAAATGTTAGGCAAAGACCTGTAGGTGGCAGTAGAGGGCTGGGGAGAAATTCAGGAGCGTTGTAGTGATGCCAGAGTTTCTTTGGTATTGATGGATATTACATATTTCTTATTCACTCTCACGTTCTTCGGTCCGATTAAGCGGAATTTTGGTCCAAATAGCGAATAACATTACATGTATAAAATTGGATTTGTTTTGGTACTTTATGATTTGGTCCGAATAAGCGACTGGTCACATTAACTGGTGGTATAAATTAACCGGATTCGACTGTAGTTATAAAGTGTGAGTTAAGCCTGAGCTGTTACCATAGTAACAGCCTGTTTACAAAAATGGTGGCTCGTTCCAAACAAAAGCTGAAGTTGGAAAGAGGACACAATGCTAAGCGAGATATCTATTTTTTATTATTTCTGTCTTGTTTTGAGATCTTTTCTGTAGTTTGGGGCAGTTGTGTGTTTATTGTGTAGACACATAATAAAGCGTGTGTTAGCGTCAAAGCTAGGTTAACGTGTTAGCATTAGCGTTAACAGCGTGATGGAGCCCTGCATGAACCGACACAAACCAGCTTCAGATAAAACTCAGGTGAATAAGCATATATATAATCATATTTTATTCTATTACAATACATTTTTAATACAGAGAAAGAATTATATATGGTCATTACACCGTTGCTAAAACAACTAATCTCATGGTGGCATGGTGACTACATTATTACACAAAAAATGTTTCAAAATGAATGTGAAGCGATTAAAAAAGAAGCATTTGATTTGATTTCATTAAGCAAAATCAGCAGAAAAAAAGAAAAGTCAAAGAAAGTTGTTTGATTATGCAAATGAGATGCCAACTCAATTATAGCGATTGATTAGTAAGTGATATGATTATGGGGTGAACAGAATCATGTCAAACTGTACCAGAGTGCCCCCACATTGTGTTCAGTAGGGTGTATGGTCACCAAGAGTGCCAGAACACACTGACAGTGATGAGGGCATGGACAGGATCAGATTATCCAGCAGTTCTTTTAAGATTCTCTTCATATTCATTTTGAAATATCATCTATTATGTGTGATCAGTGTATATACAGGATGTGTGTGTGTTTACTAATTATCTAATGTTCAACAGGATATTTCTCACTTGCTGGCAAGCATATTCAAAGATCTGTACACAGCAGAGGTCATTGGGAAGGACACTGTAGCTAATCTCAGCACGTCCTGCAAAGGAGGGAGTGATCACCATGCTAAATATGTTGAAGAGCTCCGACAGGTGACAGGTTTATTTGGCTAAATCTTTCATACACTACGCTTTACTCACACCGTTTGCTGGTGGCTCCATTAATTTTTTCATGGAACTGGGGCTGAAGTTAATACATATGTGCAGGCCATTTCTTTGTGTCGTTCTGTTTGACCCGGGGTGCCATACTGTGGTATAAGATTCTAAATGGATTTCTATCCAGGTTCATTTGGAGTACAATAGGCGGATTGAAAGTGCGGATATGTTGGAGAAACACATCATTCAGGCACGGGTGAAGACCAGTGCTACAGAGGCCTGGGTGCATGCTCAGATCATGGATGAGGTGGGAGAGTCCTACTATCAGCTCGGCTTACCTCCAGGTACCTGCTAACACACGTGGGGTCACATTAGCTTCAATGGCTTTATTTGAACATTCTCTTGTTTAACATGCATCTTTTGTGCAGCGAGATCAGCCTTCGTGTCGTGTGTGGACAACGAACTTCTTAAGAATCACAATCTGATTTGCCCTCAGGTCTACAAGTCAGAGAATGCTCCACTTATAAAAGCCCCACGAGGTAATTTTGTTCAGGTTTCATAGCAAGTCATAGCAGGTTATAGTTACATTTTACATTTACGTCACTTAGCAGACGCCCTTATCCAGAGCCACTTACAATTAATCCAAGCTCAGGGACCCAACTGTGGCAGAGGTGGGATTTGAACCCTGGACCTTCTGATCCATAGTCCAGTACCTTCACCACTAGGCCACCACAGTCCCATTTGTAGTTATATTGTCTACGAATGAGGACATTCAGTAATGTCTACAGTATACTCAGAGTGGGAGATATGAAACGATCATACCAAGAGCACAACATGCAATGATAAAGAAGGTAAAAAACAAAAATCGTGCAGAAACATCTAGAATGGTCACCGCCATTCTGTGTCCAGATGGGACAGATAAGGATAAGAGTACGCCAGACCTTAATCCTATTTAGAAACTTTACGTTCAGGATAAATCGGGAGTAAAATGAAATAACAAAAATATACATATTTGTATTTTTTGTAAGGCTGCTCAATTATATAATCATAATATTCTCCATAGGCAAACCTTCTCCTGGCTTTGCTCAGCCGACTGTCTCTTATAGCATGCGTGTATCCACTCAGCCTCAGGATGATGGATACACACTGATCCCACAACTCGAAGGCCAAAGCCTGCTGGAGCAGTCAGAGGATACACTCACACTGTCCTCTTTCAAAGATACACGTTCCTTAAGGACTGCTTCCTCCCAGGTGATTGCTACTTCTTTCTATTTCTTTCCCAGTCCCTTTTAGATGCTGACGTTTGTGTGGTTTTGTTACATATATGTAGAAGTGTAGGGGGCGTAAGCCAAAGTGGAAGGAGAAGCCATCCCCAGAGGACCAGGCTGCAATGCAAAAGTTTAAGGCACATCAGAACTTCTTGCACAACCCTCAGTATCAGCCTCTTAGTCACCAGCGTGGGGGCAAGTCTCTTATTATTCGAGAGAAAAAGGAGAAAAAGGCGGACACAGCAGTTACAGCCCAGAAGGAGAGGTAGGACCGAGCAGATCTAAACAGCCTTTACTCTAGAACGTTCCATAAAGATAGAGAGATTGACAGCAGGTGCTTGACTTCATCCCGGTGTTTATTAAGCCACTGTCAATTAGCCAAGATTTATGATCATCAAACGTGCAGTAATTGAGTTTGCCCACCTGCATTCAGTCACATGACTCGTCGTCCAACAATGCAAGCCAGCTGCTCTCTAAAATCACAATATTTGGCCTTAGTGATTCAGTTTTGTTTACAGACGGGTTTTGTTTTGTGTGGTCACGCAGGATTGGCTGTACAAAACATTCCACTCTTCATTTGTTTCTGTGTTTGTTTGGCTGACTGGGAGGGTCATGAAGACGGACTCTGATTTCACCCGCTCTTTCCTTTAGCTCCAGTCCTGACGCCCCAGTGCCGATTTTTATTGCCAACCCACCTGTGGTCCTGTTTACTGACTACCACGTTGGCCAGGTCTATGAGGTACAGTTGTGTTCCCCTGATATGTTACAGTCCTCCTTTACAGCTCATCACTACTGTCTGAATCTACTGTTATTGATCCTGGCATTTATCATACAGCAATGCAATTTAGAATTGATTTTAAATTAGATAAATGTATATTTTAATAACTACACTGCTCACAAAACTTTATATTTAATAATAAAACTTGATATTTCATTAGGGGATGTATTCTAATTCATATACCATACATATATTTTTATATAAAATTACAATTGTATTAGTTACAGGAATGGAATTTGATATTATGAAGATAAATTGGGATATTTTGTAATGGATGCTTGGGTGGCACAGAGATCTGGTGACAGGTTTGTGTACCTTTCACTGCCCTGTACGTTTAAAGTTCGATTCGATAACAGAATCACATTCTAATTCTGATATTATGTTCTAATCTTTTAAGAAAGTCATTGGTTTTGATTCGACAGTTATTATTTATATAATATTTATTAACACAATGTTGAATGTTCTGGTATTATGGGGATTAATTTTTTTAAATCAATATTTAACATATAATTCTGTTTTTACCCCGACACTTTATGTAACTTATTTAGTAGTAAGTGGAAATAAAATAAGTGGAAATAAAATATTGTGTCAAACAAATTTACTGGCTTCATATTAAGCAAACAGTAACACGATTAAAATTTCGAAATTAAAATTACATTATTCAAAAAATTATTTACTACTAAAGTTGCTGGAGTATGAGTCGAAGTCACCATTTTGTAACAAATAAAAAGTCAGTAATGTGTTAAAACGAAATAGACGCCCTTAATAGGTGATATATTATCATAGATCAATATTTTATTCTTAATGTTAAAGAATGTTTTCAAAGTTTAAGATGACATTCTTAAAGTCAAAATGAAGAGTAGCACAAGTATTAAAATATGTTTTTAGGTTCTAGATAATGTGTCTTAAACAGCTAATATTAAACAGATTTAGTAGAAACAGTTTTAATATGTATTGTAGTTTAACAATAAATCTTTGTATATTTGATTTCAATGTGTATTGGCTCGTTCGTTATCATTTAGACCACAGTTGAACTGCGAAACATGACTGCCGCCAGTCGCCATGTGCGCGTGATTCCTCCCACCACTCCACATTTTTCTGTTGGTCTGGGTAAGCATTCATAATGTACATACATAATGCCAAAAAAGTGCCAAGCTGCCACTGTCCTGGCTTTAAGCATGGCATAGATTCATAAGTGCATGTAATGTATCTGATATCTAACATTCTGGATAAGGGTGCCTGATAAATAACTAAACGTAAACTGTTGTCTGACGTAATATGGGCAAATAGGGCCACCTAGAGGTGAACAGTCACGATGCGGTGTATTAGTTGAATTTGTTGCGTTGTTGTTATGTTTTACCTTTTATGTTCTGTAGGTATATCACTGCCCATTTTGCATTTAAAAAGGATCAAATATTTGGAGTGCATTAAGAAATGACATCATAATGACATTTAAAACAGGCACTGACAGCTCTGTGTATATTTCTAACATTTATTCTCATTATAATTCCAAGTTAGATAATATTTTCCAGTTAGTTTGTATAAACTAAATGTTACAAAGCATTGGTAAGAACTGCTAATCCAAACAGATGTGTGGCTCCTCAGGCAGGTTCCCCGGTGATGGTGGCATCGTGGCTCCTGGTATGAGCTCTCAGTACACAGTTCGTTTTGCCCCAGACTCTTTGGCTGATCATGAGGACTTCCTGGTTGTTGAGACCCAGTCGTCATTTCCTTTGATTATACCTTTGGAGGCTCGCAGACCCCCACCAATACTCACCTGTGAGTTATTGGACACAGAGAGTGTCCCGGGACATCACACACACTGCGTACGCTTCTTGTTTTTAAAAGTCCAGGAAACATTCCAAGCATTACTGTAATAAAGAAGATTTTTAAAATCGTGATTGTTTTAAGAATAAGAGTCGCTAAAAGTGAGTAAATAACAGTGTTGACTGAGGTTAATAAATAAATGAATGAAATAGATCACTTATTTTAAAATATAATATATTAAGAGTTTTCTCTGTACCCCAGTGCCTGCTGTTCTGGATCTTGGCTACTGTCTGGTTGGAGGGGTGAAGTTCATGGACCTGTTGTGCCGTAACGATGGACAGAGTTCAGGGACGTTCTGCATCATGCCCAAGAGACACTGGCCTGCTTCTAGTCTCAGGGTAAAAAAAACTCTAGTGCCATACCAAATTACTTCTTAAAGTCAGTAGAGGGATATCCAGTATAACCATTGATTATTATGATTTTACCCAGTCTGCAGTGAAGACCAGCTTTGCAGAAGAGCCTCCCTTTGCTATCAGTCCCTCTCTGTTCACCCTGCATCCTGGCCAGGTTATACTAATAGAGGTAAGAAGATAAGACGTTTTGTGAATAAAGTTATTGTATTACTGAAGGGGAGTTTTTACCTTTACGGAAGATCGACTATAAAGTAGAAAGTAGTAACGTCTGAAGTTTACTAAGCGTCGTTTTTGTCTTGTGTGTCGTTCAGGTTGTTTTCTTTCCCACTACAACTGAAAGCTTTTCTCGCACCTTCACCATCGTCTGTGACAACTGCCAGCTGAAGGACTTTATCATCCAGGGTTTGTGTGCAGGGAAATCCCCAAACTACATCTGAGAATATCACCTCACTAAGTAACAAATGTGAATTTTTTCAGGATCAGTAAAGCTTTATGAAATCTTAAACGAATCCCACTTTGAAACTGTGTTAATGCCAGGTGCAGGTCAGCTGGTCATGCTGGAGTTGGTAGCATTAGAAGGTGGTGAGGATCTGCCAGAGCTGGGGGAGCTGCGTGACGTGACTGCTGATCGTTTTGTCAGATTTGAACCTACCAACCTGCATTCCGTGCTACACAGGAAAATGGTCATCAAGAACAACACGTCGGTACCCCACAGGGGTTTAATACTCGATTCATGGCCATATTTAACAGCGTCCGTACATAAGATTAAAGAGAATAACAAACCTTGTTGTGTGTAACAGGCATTTGGAGCTGCCTTTCCATTGGCAGATTATGAAGCCCAACCTGCAGTGTCTGCTGCCTGGAGAGACTCCAGATCTGTCCTGCATCCAGCATCACGCTGCTACAGACAGGGCCTTCAGCATCAGTCCTGCTTTTGGCCTGCTGGCTCCTGCGCAGGAGCATGTGTTCGTGCTTACATATCAACCCCAGGAGGTACACACACACACACACACACACACACACACAGATGCACACGTGCACACACACAGTGAGAAATGGGGTTATTAATGCTGTGCAGTACTTTCTTTCTTTCTCAGTTAACTGATTATCACAGCGTTTGCCACCTGATCATAAGAGACGTGCCAGATGTGCAGAAAACCACTGACGATGGGTAAAACTTTAAACTGCTACAATTTTCATATCTTTGTCCATACCTTGGAACTTGTCCAACTCGCAACACGTCGGTTCCCGGCGCGTTTTGATGACAAAAAAAAAAAAAAAAAAAACAAGCACCGAGGTACCACTGTGTATGTAAGTTTTTGGATTTACTTCTCTCATAATGAAATGTATAAGAACGTTGTTTCCCTTTGCTTTTTTTAGTGAGTCAGAAACAATTCCTCAGGTTGATGACGTGACTGTGATGGAGATCGAGGTGAAAGGCTCCACTGAGCCCTTTAAGATCCTGTTAGAGCCCTATGCCATGCTCATACCAGGAGAGATCTACATTCACACCACCATCCGCAAAAGATTCAGGGTAACGAACAGACTACAGGCCTCGTAAATGACTAGTGAGGAGTTAAGAGCAGCTGCTTTCCATCCCTAGGACTTTTATTCCAAATTCCATTTTGGAACACCGTGGGACTATTTTGACAGCATCCACCATACATCTGCTTCATTTCCATATATATTTAACAAATACCAGCTCTCCCTAAAGGACCAAAAACAAATTCTAATCCACAAAAAATGTATAGATATTCTGAATAGCACTGCTTTAATGGTTTCCTTTTGTGATCAGGTGTAAACATGATTGTGTGTCCATGTGTTGTTGTGCGGTTTAGATGTGGAATCACAGCAATTCTGCCATACGTTTTCTCTGGGAGCGCATCAGTGACTGGCACGTCATCGAGGTCGAGCCTTCATCAGGGGAAATAGGTGAAAACACCCAACCAAGCATCATCCGAAGCTTTAAACTACAAACAAACATAAATGATGGGTCACCTAAAGATGAAATAACCCCTAATCTTTATAAGCAGTGTATTTCGATGCACCCTTAATATCTGTATGATGTCATTTAGGGTTTCCATGATATCATACTAAGACTTTTGGTGATGCCAGAGCAAAATGAGAGTAAATTATGCTGTGAAATAAAAGACATTCAAATCTTTACACCACTGTTTAAAGTAGAAGACTATACAGTACACAGGAAATACAAAGGCGTTTGCACCTTTTGCTCCAGACCTTCAAGATTCTTAAGAACATTACCTTATATGCCATTCTTACACAAAGTAAAAAAAACAGTTCTTCATTTAAGACTTTCTAGACCCAAATTTTAGTGAACCATTGTATACAGAACACTTTTGTTAGGTGGAATTAATATATTTACTCCTTTGCCCACTCGTATCAATATAAGTGATTGTTTGGTAATGTGTGTTCTTGCCTGTAGAGATGAACGAGTGCTTTGACATGGAACTGGTTTTAACTGGAGGCCGACCAGGCTGTTTAAGTACCACTCTTCAATGTCATGTTCAGTACCACCCAAACCCTGTGTGCCTGGCCATCGACGTCCTTTTTAAGGTTTCACTGTCCACAGTTTCTATATGATCAAGCATATAATGATTCTAATTCAGTCTGGTGTCATAAAAAGAACAGATCGTTTGGAATACGAGAACTGTATGTATGCATATGTGTTTTACATCAGGGGCCGAGCCTGACCGTAAGCGTGCCCAGTCTCGACCTGGGCTTACTGCAGCTGGGTCAGAAAATCAGCTCTACCCTCAAGATTACTAACAGCAGCCCTTTAGAGGCGGTTTGGGAGCTGAAGGATCTGCCTGGTGACCCTGCTATACAACAGGTACAGGTAAATATACACAGGGTTCCACTCATATTAGAAGATGCTCTGTGGTCAGCTGTCTGCAAAGTGACACACGGGTAGAGTGTGTTTTTTTTGTTTAGATGACCGTAGAACCCAGTCAGGGTGTGCTGCCTGCTTTTACGTCCTGCGCTGTGAACGTGCTTTTCAAAGCTCTGTGCTGTCAGAGCTTCCAATCTGTCCTTCACCTCACAGTGCAGAATGGAAACGAATGGTGAGAAGAAAAGAAGCAATTATCACTCATTAAAGCGGTATAACTTACCTAGCAGTATGGCATCATTTCAGTTTATGTGTGTGTTTTTTAGCCTCCTGCCTGTAAGGGCAGATGTTCAGTCTCCGCAGGTGTGTTTGCTGAGCTGTAAGATGGTTTTGGATGATCTGTATGTAGGAGTCGAACAGAAAGGGAAAGCTACTCTGTTTAACCAGACTCTACTGCCAGCACACTTCTCCTGGAGTAAGGTGGGATTTAAGGCCATCAAAGTGATTGAAGGCACATGGATATTGCTGCATATACAGTACATGATGGTGAGACGGGGAGGGTCAGTGGGGTTTGGTTCACAGGATGCAAGGGTCAGCATGTCCTGGATGGAAAGCCAGTGCTGGGTAATTCTGACCCACCTTAAAGGCAGCGTTAGGACCTGGTACTAGTCCTCTGTGCCACCCAAGTACCAATACACTGGATATACACTTCTCACAAAAACGAGGGGATATTTCATTATGGGATATTTCATTTTTGATGTACAGAGTTCCCTCGTTTATGGCGCGGGTTACGTACCAGGACCACCGGCGATAAAGGAAAATTTGCGAAGTATGGACGCTCTATTTATTAAAGTATTTCTTTACTATTTTAGTCGTAGAACTTGCAGAACGTTTGGGTAACATCGTAGGGCTTGAATGAATTCCGTCTATAATGAAACTTTCACAAACAGTGAACACAAAATCGCAGATAAAAACCTGTCATGTCAGCAAGTAGCGACTCGGCCGATGCTCTAGTCTTACTTCTCGTTTTTGGTGAGTATTCATCCGCTGAGTAAATACGCTATTTAATGTATATCGTAATAATTTATGATTAATAACATTCCTTTATTGTTAGAATTTATATTTTAATATTTTTTTTTATCAATTTTTTGATTTTTTTAATGTAAAAGTAATCAAATACATGTATATGTATACGTTAACTATACCACACGTACTACGCGTGTGCAGATCAAGTTCCGCAAAAACCTGTGAAACAGCAAAAATCCGCGATATATTTTTTCCATTAATATTCTTTGAAAGCCCGCGATGCACCGAGTCCACGAAAGGTGAACTGCGAACTCAATCTAATGTACTAAATTCTACAGTTTATTCCCTTTCCAGGTCAGAACTTTCCAACAGAAATTTGCTGATGATTCAAACAACACTTGCGTGTGGCTTTGTTTACATTTACAGTACGTGGTCTGCATGAACTACAACATATAATTGTCTACTAAATGGATAAGCTTGACATTTTTCTTTATCGTCACAGTATCTGTGCTTTATTTATTTTCAAAACTGTAAATCTAGGAGGTTAGGAAATGCTTATGCTTAGTCACTCCAGAATGTTCCTAAAGGTGAGCCTGCCTTGAATAGTACTGCTCTAGATCCTCAAGGCCACCATGACACAGGATATTTTAAGTATTGTCGTAAACAATTATTTCACGGTACATCATATTATTGTGTTACTAAGCAGCAAACTCCACGTAAAATTACAGAGACAAAGCATATACAATTTAAGGAAACCTGCACAGAAAAACACACAACAACACAAACGTTCTATGTATAAAAATATATTAGTATAAGCCAAGTGGTCAAACGATATATCCATGCAGATTTACAGTGAGATATTTTGTTTATCTAGGTTGTGATTACTTGTGAACATCACATGAGATAAATCTTACCTGATCTTTCTGAACAGTCAGGTTATCAAACTCTGTAGAACAAAAAGGTTGGGAGCATCTTACACATTCTGTCAACATCGTTCCCATAAAAAGACTTACCTGTCTGGACATGAGAAAGGGTCACCACGGAGGAACGGTCACCACAGATTCTGCATGGTCCTTGTGTGGGACAACTAAGAACTGACAGCCAGGAACAGGTGCAGTGAAATGAAAAAGCAAAAGTCAGGAGGGTCAGGCAATAGAGAGAGGCTGCTAATGCTCCCAGAGTGACTCCTGATGCCTGGATAATAACTAGAGCAGAGGAAATGGGTGCCAATGATGATGCCAATCAGACAAAAATAACACTACACAAGCGGTCTCCTACAGCCCTGGTTCTTAAAACATCCAAGGGTTTTCTTTCGGGTATTGTCAGCACACTCCATATACTTGTGTATCACTTAGTATACACCACTGTAATGATCTGATCAGTAAAGGATAGCATATTCTGATCTGGGTTGCCACGTTGTGTTTAATTTAGTAACGTTTAGTGCTGACATTCCTTGTTTGCTGTTCAGTGGCTGGAAAAAATGAAATAACCAGACTTAATTAGTCACAGGATGCTCTTTTCATTTGACTGAAATTAAAAATATGACATATGAACTGCTAAATATTTTAAGGTCTGAGAAATGCCAATGAATACGACTTCTTTATAGTTTTTGTGTATTATTTATTTGTGAAACCACTAAATTTAATGCAATTTGAACGCAACTTTTTATAGAGCACCAGAGTATACAGAGTGGAGTATACCCCACAGGTCAGTGAAATATTACAAAGTTAAATGCTGCAGTGGTTGTAAAGGTAAGCTACAAGTACATTACACTGGGATACAGGAAGAGATTTTATGTATGCACTATGAAAAACTCGACTTGCTGAGAAAATCTGCAATACTGAATTTAGAGTACGTTTACACCTGACACTGAACTTCACTTCAGCAGAGTGCACTAGTGAAGGCCTCGGCTGGTTTTCACACTTTACACTCTGGTCATCTTATTTTCTGAACCGAATAACTAACCTTTGTCCAAACAACAGTCTAAGTACCTAGTGCACCACTAATATGGCCTGGAGACACAGCAGTGCCTTCCAACCAAGTCGGGAGCCACATAAAGGGAGCCACACTGCTTGTGTCTGAAGGAGAGATGGTCATATCCTGGTGCTGCTTCTGTTAGCTTATGCTTATGCCTGTATCCTTTATTCCAACATCTTTATTCCATCCAAACTTTAAGAACAAACATATAAAGCAACATAACTAAATAAAGACTTTCTCCTAATCTTATTTTATTTAATTATTTATTTTTCACATCCACTAAAGGATATCATCTTTAAAATACAAAAAAGGTATCTTATATCAGAACTCTTTCAGCCAGAGAGAGCTAAGATAAAATGACAGTTTACTTCTGCCCTCAAATCAGTATCAATATATTTATTATCAATATGGCTATACCGTTCTGACTGCATATACTGGCTATTAAAACTTTTACTTATGGATTTCACACTGACCGCAAAACATCAAGAAACCACGAAGATAAGTAAATATGAAAAATATAAAGAAGACATTATTTAACAATACTCCACAATAATATTACATAATTACAAACAATAGAAAATGAGACTTTGAGTCAGTGCAAACAAAAACTCTCTGCACAAAGCAAGAACAATTCATCCACAGATAATGAACCAAGACGTTTGACGTTTTAAATCAAGACACCAAACAATATTCACGATGCTCTGTAAATTCACTTACACACCAGTTACATCTAGAAAGAACAAAATAACCCCTATTATCTAACAAACTAAAGAAAGATTCGTGCTTAACTGATTCCGAGTCGATTCGTTAGGCTCTCGTGTCGGGCCAGTGGCGCAATGGATAACGCGTCTGACTACGGATCAGAAGATTCTAGGTTCGACTCCTGGCTGGCTCGAGTCTTTTTCTCCTCTCTTACTTAACTATTATATCATAAAAAATGTTGTGTGCTTTAGCATAAAATATTTTTGGTTGTTATACGTTAGATTTATATATTAGTTTTTTATTTTCTATTTGCATATCAAACGTAATTCATTTGAGTTTCTCACTTTCCATATCCACTCATTCCAGGTAACCAAGGGGCGCCATATGGGGGAGAGTAAGAGCGAGTCTAATGGCCTGTGATTAACAAGTGCCCTAAAATAAATTATTTTTTATTTAATTTAAATATTACACCATTTGACTTCTTTTATTTGATATAAACCATTAGAACATTATTTTCTTGTCTGGAACAAGGACACATCCAACACCTCAGTATACCCCCCCATTTACTGTATTGGAAATGGTTCAGTCCGTCCTCAACCGTTAGTTGAGTAGAGAAACTGTTGGATTTAAATAAATATGGTTACCAGAAGCAAAACCCACTGATTTTTTTTTCACAAATGCAGGTGAGTGTAGTTTGTGAGTTCTGGAAATTTACCTGTTTCAAAAATATTACCTAAAACCTATAATAACAAACTAAAACCTGTTATCTTAGCCCATAGTGAAACAGGCTGACATTGGTTGTTTACAATCTAACCAAAATAGTCCGCGTTTAGACTTCTTTCTTCTTTTAGTCCACATTTAATAAATGCGGCCAAAGTTTTAGCAGCTGTTCATACTAAATGAGTTGTCTCTACATCTGCCTTTGTATGCTGGTCTGCTTTTATTTGGTCGATCCAGTGTTTTGTGAGATACTAATTTAACTGATAACCCTCATGTCTTACGTATTTTTGCACTTGATTGAAAGTAAATTGACATTTCGGTACATTTCCAAATTTCAGTTTTCAGTATTCCAAATTTGAGTCTCATGAGTCCTGTTGAACCCCAATCTAAGACTTTACAATTTGCTCAGTAGGAGGTTGTCTTTTTTTAAAAGTTTTTGTCCGCTAGGCGGCAGTGTTTCAACGTTAGTGCAAATTGTGGACCACTTTTTGGCTGTAGTGCAGTTTTTGTCCGATAGGTGGTGCTTTTGTATTACGTATGTGTCGGTGTTTAGCATTACAATAGCAAATGAACAAACCTGTTTCTACTGGTTTACTTATTCTGCATATTCACATTTTGTCTTAAACAAGCACATTTAAAATGATTATTCTTACATATTTGTGCACTTTAATGGACAAATGTATTTTTAAACACTTTCGTGCATTCCCAGTCATTTGTATTGTTTTACATGTATACAGGAGCTTAAACACGGAACACATTGCATTTCTAAATATTATTTTACAAACATAGCTTTTTTGCAGAATTTGTAAAACTTTTGTTCATTATGTGGCAGTGGTTTAACTGTAGTGCGTTTTTAAAACAGTGTTTTTAATTCAGTGAATGTGAGTCTCTGTGTGTTTGAGAGAAAGAGACAGAGAGAGAAATATATATATATATATATAAAAGAGAGAGAGAGAGAGAGAGAGCGGGAATTTGAGTGAGGGAGAATGAGAGACAGAGAGAATAAGAGAGAGAAAGAGAGAGGGAGAATGAGAGAGAGAGAGAGAGAAAGAGAAATAGATAGAGAGGGAATTTGAGAGAGGGAGAGAATAAGAGAGAGAATGAGAGAGGGAGAATGAGAGAATAAGAGAGAATAAGAGAGAGAAAGAGAGAGAGAACAGAGTACAGAATGCAAGGCCCTTAACCCACAATTGCTTGCTTGGGACTGCAAGATTGTACAAGTTAGTAAGTCAGTCTCGATTAGGATGTTGACTAAATAGAATTGTGTGGTGTGGGGATCAGGTCACTGAGGTTAAGGTTAGGTGTATTAGTGTTGGTGTATGTATCACATTCATTATCTACAGAAATATTTCTCAGTACTAGTCCAGGAGCCTTCTGTGTAACTGCTGGACTGTAAATAGTCCGCCAGTTAAAAATGCAGCCACCAGAGCACTGCCTACAGGATGCTGTTAACACTAAAGAAGGATTAGAGGATGACCAACACAAACTGCAATAACAAATGAGTCTCTGACTTTACATCTACAAGGTGGAGAAATAAGGTGACTGTCTCTAATAAAGTGGATATTAAGTGAACAAACTCCAGCAGTACTGCTGTGTCTGAACCAATCATACCAATGCAAAACAAACTAACACACCACCACCACATTGCTCAGCACAGTGCCAAATGGTACCTGATCTGTGCTGTTCTGATCCTTAGAGAACGGAGTAAAGGGGACTAACAAAGTAACAAAGTATGTAGAGAAACAGAGGAACTACAGTCTGTAATTGTAGAACAACAAAGAATATAAACTGAAAACTGTAGAATGACAATAAAACTAACTGCTAATAAAGAGGACTGGCAGAAAGGTGTATATATATATATAAAATCAGTGGC
>JAUZSU010150308.1:0-14656 GCA_034780255.1 Parotocinclus maculicauda
CACTGATGCCGATAGCAATCTAATGAAACAAATATTATATATATATATATGTGTGTGTGTGTGTGTGTGTGTGTGTGTGTGTGTGTGTGTGTGTATATATAAAAAATACAGACAGACAAAAAAGCGATTTGGTAATTGAGCAATTTATAACTCAAATAATCACTAGATTGTTTGACTTTCAAAACATTACTTTGTTGCAGCCCTACTTCTTGCCTTCAGGTCCTCCTCAGTTTTAAGTGCTCTCATCTTGTAATTACAATATTTCCAACAGAAATTAAAAGCAGCATGTCTGTACTAAACAGGCATGGCTATGCCTGTTTGGAATTCTCTTGCGTCACTACTTTGCTAGCAGCTTTTTTTTACGGAATTAACAAATATTTATAAATATGGGATTGTCTGCTCTACAAAATGGAGCAAAGTCACTCTGCAAAGTCATAATGCTTCAATGTGCAGCAAATGACAGCCAGCACGTGACAAATTTTAGTGATAGCTTAATGATCAAGTCTCATACAGTCTATACGTCAATTAAATTAATGTGGCATTTAATTGCTTTAATGCGATTAATGCAAGAATTGAGTTTAAATGAGGACCTTTGGACCCAATGGTAAATGTGGTGTAGGTCAGTGGTTCTAAAAATGTTTCCTTCAAAGCACCCCTTTCCGACAGACATTTGCACACTTTCTTTAGTATATCCTACTTTTCGGTCTCCACAAAGTGCTCCATAACCCTTTAGCGAGTGTTGAAATTAATTCTAGGGTTGCCAGATCCCGCACCATGTCTATGTAAATGGCTCAAAGAAGACATGGCTCTAGGAATACACGGATTTGGCAACTGTGTTTTTTGTCCGCTAGTAGCTCAGCACGCATGAGCAGTCTGAGAAAAGACTGATATTGGGTAACTGATATGCATGCTATGAGAAATCGGGTTACTATTATTACTGGAGTATATATGACCAATGAATAATCAGATAACACAACTATGATCAAATTATTATGTGCTTGTAAACCTACTCCATGAGGAAAAGAGCAGGGCAGTGAGCCGAGCTACCCAGCTGGTGACAGTGTGTCACCATGCAGCACACTGGGAGCAAGACTGCCTTTGCAGATTCTTGGACTAAGATCCTGCACATCCTGAGGCACCTTTGTTGGTTGCTGTGTAACAGGAATCAATATCACTCCGAACAGGCATTTTCACATGACATCTACAAAAAAACCTTGAGTCACTGCATGCCTCTACTTAGCCACGAGTCAAAAACACAAAACAGACGTAAGCAAGGCTACAGGAGCATGGCGCAGCCCAACAAGTAAAGAAATTCCTCCAAAAGACAGCAGTTTTCTCAAAAAGCTGTTCCAGTTTGATTAAATCAGACGCCTGAGGCAGGAAGACTTAACAGCGCATCATCTGGGATAAAGCTCTGAGCTTTATGAGGACCACATAATGCACAGCTAACAACCATTATATAGCTCTACACATACATACACACAGACTTACAGACACACACAAACACACACAGACCAAGGATTAACAGAGATCTGTTACTGGAAGAATATAGCTGACATTGAAGTGTAGTTCCATTTTGTTTTGTTTTTTTCCATCTGGTGTGACAGTCATAACATCAATTTGCTTGGCTAACATGATAACAAAATAAACAGGAATTTGAATCTTTACCATGACGGATAACCATCAGTGACACTAACGAATACAATCATCAGAAACTGAGAAAATTTTACTCAAATTTGAAAAGATCCTGCAGACCATACCAGGTATGTATACCAATAATGATAAGTAGACAATAACTTGGCAATGTTTATCTTGAGTCTAAAGTATTCAAAAGTTGAACAAAACTTAACCACCTGAATTGACACCATGTCTTGTGCAATGTCCTGGGTGACAGCATTTGTTGTCTCTTCAATCTGTTGCTTTTCTTGTCATGAAGCATTTTTTGCAGAATGAGTCTACTAAGGTTTGCACGGTATGTTTTTGTTCTGGTTCTGTAGTTGACAGCTGACTCCTGATATTAGTCGTCACATTCTTCACATTCTACATGGGGGTTAGTTCACAGATGGTGAAATAAGTTAGCAGTTGAACTGTGTGTTCACAGTGACCAATTTCAGACGTAGTTTTTAAAGCAGCACCTGTATTCACACAAGTGAGAATCAGATCTCACAACATAGAATGTAAAGCTGGTGGTGGGTTTATCTGCTTACATTACCAAACTGACACAGTCATGCAGGTATCTCCTCTACAACATCATGAGAATTCGACCCTTCCGTAACTTGGAAGCCACCCAAGTACTTGTCCAGTCTCTTTTTGTACCAATATTCCAAAGGATTACTGCAATGAACTTGTGACTGATCTTCCTTTGTGTACAATTAGACCTTAGCAACTTATTCAGAATGCAGCAGCTCGTCTGGTCCTCAACTTACCCGAGTTTTTATGTCACCTCACTGCAACGTTCCCTTAACTGACTCCCTGTAGCTGCCCACATCAGATTTAAAACCCAGAAGACACGAGCTTGGCTCGACTCGTTCCTCAATGTAAAATAAAAGGAAAACGTATCTTGAAAACAAGATTCTTCTTGGTCCTGGCACTTAGATGGTGGAATGAACTTGGACTGGATGTCTGAATCTCTTGCTATCTTGCTATTTCTTGCTAAAGGCTCACCTCTTCACGCAGCACAAGCCAAAGTGCAACTGCATAAAAATATATATATTTTATTTTTAAAAAAGCCCGTGTTTTGTAGATTTAACCACATCAGATCATAGCAGGTTGGATTGTGGTCTACTAAGAAGAATAGAAAAGAAATAGAAAAGTGTGTCTGATATATGTTGGACATAGTAAATACATGAACCCTTAAGGTGTAGTTTTGACTGTTTATTGTAGTCGTTTTTTGGTAAATGAGTGACAAATCCATAGAAGTCAGTCATAGGGACACATCACACATATAGACATATTACACACCCTTATCACACCATTAGCACCAGAGGAAGAGATTAAGACTCCCTGCAGGGCCTCCAACCCCTTACACTGCCTGCTGAAATAAGAGCTGCTGCAGCCTAATGTCCTGCTTTGGGCTACTCTATAAAGTAACCAGGGTTTGAGAAGCAGAACAAGAGACATGTAAATGCACAGCTTTCTACACCAATCACCAGTACATTCCTCTCTCCCCCTGCAGTTGCAAAGGGCAAATGATCTGACCCCAGCCAAGTCCAATCTCTGAGCATCTCCCCCCTGACAGAAATCAATCTCTTTACTATTCATACCCCTGCCGCTGCCGCTGCCCCTGCTTAACTCCTGACCCTGTGAACCGGTGGGATTGTGTTGGGAGGAAGACTTGGATTTGGGTCAGCCCCTTCAGTCTTGGGAGCCTCAGGTTGACAAAGGAGTAGGAGAGTTGTCTAAAGTCAGACTGCTCAATTAGGAAAAGAAAAACAAGAAATAACTGGGTGGTCCAGTTCGAGTTTGCACCTGTCTTTTACCTTTTTCTCTTCCAATGAATGAATTCAATGTGTAAATGACTTCAATTCCAAAGTGCACTAGAGTTTCGATCTTTAATAGTGAAAAATATTTTGGATGCGCACTGGCCCACCCACCTTCCTAAGTAGCATTCTCCATCTAGTCTAGACAATGATGTATTGTGGAATGCCAGAACGATCCCTACTACCCCTGACAAAAATGATGGATTCACCACACTTGGAGGGCATTGACCCAGATTTTGTCCTTACACAATTAAACAAATCACAAATACGACACCAAACAATTTCTGAACATTCTAGCTTTGTGAAGTTTACCTCAAACAAATTCAATTAAATAATTGTGATGACTGCTACGCTTTAAACCCGTTCAAGTAGAGAAAAAAAAATCTGGAATCACTGCATGTTGGGAAAGAAAAATATTGGTATCATCTTGTAATTTGAATTTCTGAAACAAATGACTGTCTAAACCAGACAGTTACCAATTGAAACAATAGAAAGGAAAATATACATTTCCTTCAAGTAGGAAATCCAACACATCGTGTAGCAAAATGTGTTAGCTGTTCCCAGTCTTATGTGTACAACATTTGTATAAACAAAATATGGAGAAAAGAAAGCAATATGCCTGCAAAGTAAAAACAACTCAACAAATTAAAATCAAATGGGTGGAATCAGGAGACGGGCACAAGGTCAAAACTAGTAAAAACTGACCATACACACTCACACCAAACAAATTTAGTGTAATCAATTAATCTAATTCATGTCTGACTGTAGGAAGAAAACAGAACCGCAGAACTCGGATGAGAGAGAAAGAGAGCGAGAGAGAGGGAGAAATATGAGAAAGAGATGAGATCAACAAAATAGAATTTATGTAAGAAAAAGACAAAACACCTAAACAGAAGAAAACACTGATATTTACTAATATATTATTTTTCCAGATAATGCTAAAATATTTCTCTGGTGTCATTCGAACAAAACTTCATTTAACATTTTTTGGGATTATGGTCGACTGCTTGTTCAAGGTATATTTGCTTTGTCACACATCAGTCACTTGGCATGTTTGTTTGTGTGTTTTCTACAATCCTTGTTCCCCATCTATTTATTGGCAATTAATGTTAATGCCTTAATCCATATTATATCATATTTTAAATGTCTGCTGCTAGCAGCTAAAAGCTTTTTAAAGCATACCTAACCACATATTCTGTTTGCTCTCTGAGCTCTTCATCCAGCACCACTTACAGTCCTCACTTCGAGCTGTTCAGAAAAAATCCCAAAGAAGAGCAACAACTAGTACTAATTGTTATAATTTGATTAATACTGTTTTTGATGACGGTTCCATGTGATTTGTCTCTACTTCATGTTGAAAAATATGCCATTCATTAAAACAAGTGGATTTTTCGAGGTAGGTTTCCTGGAGCCAATATTCAGAAAACCATGAAGCACAAAAGCTGACTGAATATCCTCCAAGTGTGGTGATTACATCATTTTTGCCAGAGGTAGTGTGGGACCAGTAGGATGTGATTAACACAGAATAATAGCTCATGAACAAGGCTGTTAACTGACCATAATATCAAGTGCTCTGCAGAAAAAGACATACAATTTGCCTTTGTGTTCCATTTCCATTTGCTGCCAGTCTACAGTGCATGAGCTTTATGGAGGTGATCAGAGTGTTAGCTTAACCAATGAAGCGTTCAGTACTACAAATGCAAGGAAGAGACGGAGAGAGAGCGATGTGATTAGCTCTTCACTCAGAGTGTTATCGTGCTAATTTGAAGGAGGTAGAAAAAACATAACTCGTCGAAATTGAAAATAGGACAAATGCCCAGAGAGCACAAAAGCTTTATTGAAAGCAGGCTTTTTGCTTAATTGTTAAGAACCGTATTGAAAAACACATAGTGCTCGGCAGTAAAGCACAAAAAGAATACAATCAAAAGATATATCTGGCTAAGCCTTGTCAATACTGAGACCATAAAATATTTCCCCCACAAAAGAGAGGCATTAATTCGACCCTTTTTGTACAATAACGCAATCGATGAGCACAAATGGAAATTCCAGCCGACGTCTTAAGAAATCCAGACTTAAATGTTTAAATGCGTAGTAAGATAGTAGGTACTCAACAGTCCTATAAGCAATTCACCCTCCTCATTCCTTTCCTGTAAAAATCCTGCATCACGCTAACCTAAGCAAACGCATATATTCCAAATGAATCACAGAGGAGATGGAACAGCTGTCAGATCTGGCTCTGTATATACTGTAATGTACAAAACGCAACTATTAGATTACATATATATCAATGGTATAAATGACCATAAAAATATCTGTCTCCTTATTAGAATACAAAAGAATAGAAGTAGAACAGAAATTAGAATAGAAATAAGAAATTTGTAAGCAACACTAAAAAACTAAAAGAGAAACCACTTTTTGGAAGGGGAACAATGTGAAAAGTGGCTTCTTTTTTCAGATCCTGACAACTCAGTATTTACTAGATAAAACATTAAAATGTTAAGACATGGCTACAGTTTGCATTTTCTTCATTTTGGCTTTACAGTCATATCAGGAGCATCATCAGACTCTTTCCAAAAGCTCGAGCAACTAACCCTAAGTCAGAGCCAGTTTTTCACTTATGAAGTACTGAATTATTCAAGAAAGTCAGCCATGCTGAAATTGTAATAATAGCTCATAGCTATAGGTTTAGTAAATGTGATTAATAAAAAAATCTTAAGTGTTAATTTGTTCTTCAGTTCTTATCCGTGGCAGAGTAATGCCAACTTTAGTGTTAGATCATTCAATCTATTTAGTGGGGTTTTTTAATGCACAGTTGTGTCCCTACTACCGCGATGCACAGCTGTTCTCTTGAACAACAAGAAATCTAGATATGTTCCAGAGTAAAGGCTGTTACTGAACATGACGCAAAAAAGCATCTCAAAATTGCAAAACTTTCAGATGCAATTTTTTAGTCTTGAAACTATACACACCAGATGTGACACGATTTTTTTTGGAATCCCGCCACCTGATGCAATTTCATTTTGCAGAAGAATAAGACAAGACTGTGTTTTAAACAATTTTTTTTTCAAGTTATAAAGACAGGCATTTAGTGTCCACATCTGATTTTGGAAGAAAAAAAAGGCGCACAGTTTTTTATGTGTGAGAACACAATAATTAGATTTAGGCAGTCTAATTATGCATTCAACTTAAGGGTTTACTCAAAAATTATTTATCATTAATTAATAACACCTCTTAAGGTCACTGCGGCCAAAAAAGCAGCGTTATTACCAGAGGACGGATATTTGCTCGACTCACCATTTAAACTTGTGTAGAAGTCAAGAAGTTTTGTTCAATAAATGTATTCGCTGATGTAGTCTAGGTTGACTTGATTGTTCCATCGAGTGTACTGTTAATTGTACATATAGATAGACATGGCAAGAATGGAGAAATGAATAAAGCGAGATGTTAGAGTTAGATTTGTGTTTGTTGGTAGGGCCAAAGGTTTAGAGGAAGTCCAAATTTGTGATTTGGGTTGAAGGCGAGCTGCTTTTTGTACGCCGTGTGTGCATGCACGCGTGCAACTAGGTACAGCGAATTCTTTAAACGGAACCAGACTAAAGGCATGAAAAACATTTAGCTGCACAACCACCCACATGTGCACACATATATTCACACGCGAGCACTCACACTGAACTGAGTCATCATATGGTTAACAGGGAGAAACACTTGAGGAATGAGGGGGGCTTGCAAAAGGGGGGCAACTGAGGGGCCCTAGTGGTGTTTGGCCTCATTCCGAGGGGAGATATGACACCAAATCCACCAACGAAAGTCAACCATTTCCCTCACAGCCAAAGCTAAATATAGGGCTTGTTCGAGTAAGTTTGCAGAGTTCGCAGAAACGACCAGAGAGTTTGCTTTCTGCTTCTAATCTTGAAAGTGACCAAATTCGAACCCCCCCTATAAGCGGCGTTCAGACGGACGCCCTATGGACCCTTCACCCTAAAAATCACGCCTGAGATATGGGAGATCGCTGCCTCTCTGCTCCTCTGAGACCGCATACATGCGCCGACTCTCGCCAAGTTTCTCTCCCTGAAGGTCAAATGAGACTTCTATTTTAGGAGGCCTGGGAAATTGCAGGGATTTACATAATGTGCATATGGTCACACTAGATTCTCAGGGAACTGCTAGCACACCTCCATGAAGGGCTGGCTCTTAAAAATAAAACCGAAGTGAAAATCTCGATTCACACATCAAAGCCCTTCAGTGGGCTTGATGAAACCCTGCTGTCCTCACTGAATGGGCTCTGATGATGCAGCTCTGCTGGATGAAGCTGTGGCTTTAACTGCAAAAAAAAACTTGCTTTATCTTCAGGCTTTTAATTTCCTGCTCCATTTCACATATAAAATGTCCATTTTAAAAACATGCAGTTAGGCAGGCGTACTCACTTGGCAAAGAGTCCTGCAGAGACATTTAAAATGCCAGGGCAAGGGATCTGCAAAAATGTCATTTTGAAATTAATATTATCTTTTTTTCCCTCACTTTTCAATAAAGTATGTATAATTGAAACTGGGTACTGATACTGAAGCCGGTCTAATACAGACATTCGCACAGCAAGCTGGCTAGTTCCCTGCAAGGCATCTGGAAAAGTGTTAATGGAATGATGGTAGGGTTGAGCAATATAGTGATTGATATCTCAAAATGTTCTTGGATTTTTGTGGATAACGATAATTAGTGTGTATATCTTAGGTCTATTTTAGGTGGCCTACTTGAACCCAACTCTCCCAACGGACCATGTTTATTGCAATAGAATTGGTGGTGTCATGTTTTCCCATCTTTTGCTTTTTTTGTTGCAAGGCCCTTTTATAGCAGAATGGTTCTACTAAGGTTTGCTGACTGTGTTTTTGAGCCGGTACCATGGCAGTTTCAGGCCTCTCGTAGACAGCTGACTCCTAAAGTTTGTCATAATCTTCATATTCTGCACAATGGTTTGTTCACAGATTTGAAATAAGTTAGTTGTCGAGCTGTCGAATTTGCGGATTGCAGTCTTTTGAGTATCTTCCGATGTGGTGGGGTAACTGTCTCCTGGTGCAGGTTAGAATGGTCACTCACTTTTAACTTCAGTCATGTGCTTTTATTTAGAATGCTAACTTGATTTTTGATGGTGCAGTGCCTAGTGTTGTCACCCATCACAGCTCCAGCCACTTTCGTGTGGAGTTTGTATGTTCTCCTTGTTTCTGAATTGGTTACCTCCAGGTGCTCTCTTTTCTCCCATTCCAAAAACATGACTTAGGTCCACTGGAACCTCTATTTTGAGTGAGTGGATACTTTTTTGGTTTTGTAGTTAAATTTTTTTCTGATTTCTGAATACAGACAGTGGGTGCATGTATATTCACTTAATAATCAGAGTTTGCCAATAATATGAGTTATTGGGTTTACATGATTCAGACAATAAAATTAAGTCTGCTTTGCAACCAGCATATAATCTCACATTATGTGATGTAAATGTTGTATTGAACTCATTCTTTTCATATTTATTATTACTACTAATCACAGAAAGTGTTCGGTAGACATTTCACAGGTGTTGCTTGTAATTTACCAAAGTCAATTTAAATAAGCAGACCTAGCAACTAGCTGCTTCTGGGACAGCTCTATGCTCTGTGGTAAAGTGTACATGCATGCGCAGACTGGTAAGGGTTTACATGTGCTGAGAAATCTGAGAACTAGGCTAAAGCCCAGTTGTACTTCTCAGATTTCTTAACCTGATTCCTTAACCCAAGCTGCTAAATCAGAGTATGTCCTTTACATGACCACTTAAATAATGTAACTGGAAAAAATTGCAGAAATCAGACTAGGATTGGATTAAGTGCGTGTAAACACAGATTTACACTGCTTTCCTGTGCTGATGGACAGCGCCCATGAAGCATTATGAACAGAAACAACTTTTCAAAAGCAACTAGAATACAAACATAAAACTACACAAAAACACATGGTATAGAAAAAAGGCACAATTCATAATCCAGAACTTTATAGTGAAAAGCAGGCCAAATCCAGACCACAAAGCCACTGCATGCTTACCACAGCGTTGCTTTCATGGCATAAAGGTACGAGTAGATAACATTAAGCCAGTCAGAGTCTGCAGTAAACACCCAGTAAAGGGGCCTGGAGAGTTCAAAGCAGATTAAAAAGTTGAAGCTTTCCAACAACTCCAAGCAAGTCACTAATCAATGTGGGGGTGGGAGAAGTTGTTCCATTATAAAGTGATTAAGAGATCATTTAGAGCAAAAACCCGAGCGCGGGGTAAACCTCTGCGGAGAACAGGAATCAATAAACCGTATCTATGATTTCGCTGCAAATAAGAACGCAGAAGTGTTCCTGTGGGTTCCATTTCATAACCAGACATGGGAGTAATTAAAAAGATAATCAGTGAGCAATAAAAGTGGCTTGAGCTCATTCTGGATTCTGGATCATCCATAGCTGGCAGATTTGGCCCGTAATGCTAGCATACCAATGTGAAAGGTACAAAAGGCTTCTTGTGTGGTAGAAGCGGAGCGCTGGGGATGCAGCTGAATGTCAAAGTGCAATGAAACGAAGTTAGTCATCACTTCGTTACTTAGCCCTCTTGCTGGTTCCAGACCAATGTGATTTATTTTACACAAGCCAGTTATCCAGTCTTTCTTAAAGATGACAGGCAGGCAAGAAGCTTGATCACCCTGTTGTGCATGTGTATGTCCCCATGGACTGTAACACTATTTTGTGGGTCCATGGAAAGCAGTCTAAAAACACTAAACAAAATACAAAAATAATGGCCCTTGTTTGGCAGACAGTAGCTGCCTTTTGACATGCATTTTAAACTGCTTTTGTATGCCATTGCAAGTTCACAGCGAAATGACAATACAAAAAGGAAGATTTAGGAAACTGTGGAACAACTGGAAGCATTGTGTTAAGCTGAACCTATTTGTCTCATTTCTGGTTAATATTTTTGTAATTTCCTCAATACTATGTATTACCTGGCGAGGCTCCATTCATCACGCCATTCGGCAGACTTTGGTTCATTGTTTCTCCACATTTGCGGCCAATGTGCACTATCCAGAATGACCACAAGCCACATTTGACAATGGGTTAACGTTTCTGAAAAATGGCTTAGAAGCTACTGGAGGCCAGCCAGTCTGTCCAAGAGTAGCATGGAAATGAAGACTGAGGTCTGTAACTTGTCCAGTATGCACTCACATTCATTGAACCCTTGTCCCATGTTTATCATCATGCATTTCTCCACTCCACATCCGAACCGACAGCTTCCTAAGACTTAACGTGCTAGTACAGAAGCCCAAGTTACAGTCTGTCAGGCACATTTCCTAAACATGAAGTGGCAACTCAGTCTCAGCGACAGTCATGAGCGTGATTTGGCTCAGCTGTTGTTTCAGTGTATTTAATAAAAAACTCAAAATATACACAAATCCTCACACTCCACAAAAAATAGCAAAGCATGGCAACCTTATTAGTGCTAGGATTGGGTATTAAATGTACTGTGGGGACTTTTTGTCGCTCTGGATAAGGGTGTCTGCTAAATGACAAATGTAATGCTTCATATACCTGGCTGCAAGAGGTACCTATCTGCTAGGACTGGTATGTTTTCGAATACGTCATCACATAGTTGTGTTTCATATGCTATAGCCTTGGCGAAAGATGGAAGCTCAAACCTTTAGTTCCATTTTAAAAGAGAAAACGAAAGGCGAAATACAAAAATCAGAAGGTTCTAGCACCTCGCCAGCATGTCCAGTACTGCTAGCCTATGATACACCTTGTTAGCAACAAAAATGCTTTACAACAAACTATTTGGCACCATTATTTCGCCACCATTATTGAATCGATAAGAACTGGAATCGACAAAATGCAAATGGTACAAAACACTAAACAGTAGTCCAAAATTTCAAGAACAAGTTTGTTTGTTTATTTAGCTATTAGCATCAGTGGCTATCTTGGTGAAACACACAAGGTCATCTCAAGAACTGTCACATATATACACTTGGCCAATGCCAATTTAGCCTAATCAATTAACCCAGCATTTCTTTGGACTACGGGAGAAAGCCTGAGTACCCAGAGTAAACCCACACAGACACAGGGAGGACATGCAAACTCCACACAAAAAGGACCCAGGTCGTTCAACGCTGGGATTGAACCCAGGACCTTCTAGCTGTGAGGCAGTGGTGCTACCGAGCGGCAATTTATGCTTCCAATACACGGCTGCATTTGGTGCATTAATCTGCCTGTAACGAGGCACTGGTCTGACAGGACCGGCACTTCGTATAACGACATACATCATAACTGAGTTTTGTTTTGACAGATTCATCTGAAGAATAAGTGGAAGATGGACGCGAAAAGACAAAACGTTAAATACAATATGTGTGGGATGTTAAAAGAGTTTAACATCTAATACACCAGCACTGAGCTTCAACAGTGTACCTTGTTTGACCGACTGTGGTCTCCTAGCCTAAATGCTAAATGCTGTAAAATGCTTAAAGTAAACAAAGCTTAACATGGCTTAATGACCTAGGAAAACCAAACTTCTCTCAATTACTACTGATTATAGGTTCTGTCTCCTGCTGTACCGATAAATCTGTGAAAGTAATCACTTTTAATGTTAATCTTTTCCCCCCCATTTGAACCTAGTATAAGTAAGTAGATTAATATAAAAATTCTTACTTTCCCTTTGGATCACATTTGTCACTTCAGCAGAGAAGATTACTTATAATCAGTAGTAAAAGAAATGTTTGGTGTTCCTTGTGTTTTTACCTGCACTCTTTGCTTTTTATTCCTTTACTGATTTTAAACTGTTTCTTAAGGTTAATGTTTTTGATTGTGTTATAACTGTACTTTTAACTTGTGTTTTTCATTTGTATTTTTGTTTTTCTTCTGTAAAGCACTTCTGAATTGCCCTGTGTATGAATGGTGCTATATAAATACATTGAATGCCTTGAATTGCCTAGGTTTAAATAGTAAGAAAACAGACTTGATGTAAAATTATTACTTTTAAAGTTAGTATTAAGATATAAATTCTTTATGCCTACGGATTTGGTACATTTTTTCAACGGGAAGGGATTCGGAACCTGGAACCGGTAAGGACCGGAAATCGCCAAGTCTGAGTCTGGATCAGAATTAGAGTTGATAAAATGCAAACGATGCCAAACTAAATCAAGATTTCAGGTTAAGTAAATGTACATGTACGTGTACGTGTACGTGTGTGTGTGTGTGTGTGTGTATATGAAATACATCCACTAGCTACTAGACATAGTGGATTCCTGTGTTGCTTGTAATGGCTGTAGCAGCAAGTGAATATGTTCTTCCCGATTACAGCAAGGATGCCATGCTTGAAGGCCAAGGCTGTCTCATTTTGCAACTGCACTGGCTCAGTTGGCCCTGTGCCACTCTGGTAATGATGGGTCCGTTTGACAGGTAATAATTCACACCCAGATGGGACAAGGCTTACCACTGGACCCAGGCAGCCAGATAGGGATCAAAATGCTTCTTTTGGCTTATAATTTCTCACTCTTGTGTATCTGCTAAGTACTGGCTGCTTTGCAACTACGAGCAACAACGGCCAGTGTGAAATATGAGGGACCATTAGAAAGTACTATGATCATGAGCGAGTGCACCATATGCTACAAACCTGCTGTTTTCAGAATGTATTTTAATGTCAGTCTGTCATAACCCTTGCTATAACAGGGCACACAAGGTTCAAATATAAAATGCCTCTATCTGTACCCTGATGGGTGGTCAGGGGGGGAAGGAGAAAAGAATTGACCGAAAAGAAACTGAACGGTAGATGGCTTAGATGGGTACTCATAGCACCAAGCCTATTTCAGCAGTCATTACCCAAAGAGCCATTAGGAAGACAGTCATCCGCAACACACTGCCAGTGTAACATCATTTAGGGCAAAACTACAGCAGCGGAAATTGAAAGTAAAATTACACCCCAGGCTGTATGCATCATTACCCACACTAGGAAAGGGGCTGGTAATGTGAAGCTAGGTGAAAGCAGAGGCAAGTTTACAGATGAAGAGAACAGCAAAAGTCCCTCTACCATTATAAAAACCTTGCTCTAAAACACATTCCAGGATTTAACGACATCTTTTCCTGGATATTAATAGTGAGGTAAAAATTAAAGGCATACAGTAATGGATTTAAGTGGGTTGTAATGTTCATACACGAATCGTATTTATACACTATTATTTGAGAAAAGACAGTAATTTATTTTCTTAAACACCCACGGCTCGAGACCTCTGTATAGGTTCCAGGCTGGTACCCAAGCAAAAGGGATTTTTATGAACAAATGTTCTTACACATGACTTGCACAGATGAGCCATAACAGTAAAAAAAAAAGAAAAGAAAAAAACACCTGTCAAATATTGTGTAGGTCCCCCTCATGCCACAGACCCTTTGATCTGCAAGGGCATGCACTCCACAAGACCTCTGAAGGAGTCCTGTGAACCTTAGCACCAAGAAAATCGTATTCTTAATTTTGCAGAGCATATGGTGCCATTTCTCAAGTCTCAGCTAGGCGTTTGGTGAGTTCTGTGCTTAATTCCAAGGTCGCCAGATCCTGCGAGATAATCCTGCATTAGGTCTACATAAATAAGCCCAAAAGAAGCTAATTTTCTAAGAATAAACAAGGCAGACTGTGCACATGGGCAGACTGACAAAACCAACTGAAATTGGTTCTGGTATAAATGCTATAAGAAATCTGATTACTGAACTCCGATTACAAAACTTGCAAACTATGTTGGAAAGCAGTTTGTGTTTGTTTTGTTTATTTTGCTTCTTAAACCTTGCTATTGGCCACCTTGGCGACACCCACAAGGTTATCTCAAGACTAGTCATATACACAGACACACACAGACACACAGATTCGAGTAATCAATTAACCTAACACGCATGTCTTTGGACTGTGGGAGGAAACCAGAGTACCCAGGGTAAACCCACACAGACACTGGGAGGACATGCAGATTCCACACAGCAAAGACGTAAGCCACTCCACCCTGGGATTGAACCCGAGACCTTCTTGCTGTGAGGCAGCAGTGCTACCCACCGAGCCACTGTGTTGCCTTGGGAAGTGTTTTGTGTATCATAAGTTAATGTTTAAACACTTACATTAACACAAAGCTGGTTTTATAAAGTTTTGAAAAAATCGCAAGTGATTTAGT
>JAUZSU010150319.1:0-26424 GCA_034780255.1 Parotocinclus maculicauda
AGAGAGAGACTGGGAGAGAGAGAATGGGAGAGAGAGAATGGGAGAGAGAGAATGAGAGAGAGAGAATGAGAGAGAGAGAATGAGAGAGAGAGAATGAGAGAGAGAGAATGAGAGAGAATGAGTATGAGTACAGTTAAATGAGCTGTTGTGATACTTGTGTAAGAAAGGGAAGGATGTGTTGTCCCCCTTCAGCTGATTATGTGGTTAGGCCTCAAAGGCTCTGAGATCAACTTTTGTTGATGTTGAATGGCGACGTGGAGTTTTGTACTTTCACCATGTCAGCAGAGATTTACTGTAGGAACTAGTTAATAGCAGAGGCTGCTCTCCACATGTTCTTTGCTTATGGAAAAGAGAAGCGTAGTCACTTTGGAAGCAAGCAAAAAAAAAAATTGTTCCCTGTGGATGCAAACGAACCCTGTGAAATGATTTCATTTTGCCCAATGTACTTAATGGTAGTATATCAATGCTTTCAAATCACTTCTGTTTCACTAATTGTAAACAAAAGCTTGAGTGGAACATAGTTCCCATTGTTGTCGTATTATTTTGCCTGGAGTAGCTCCAATCCCCCTGAGAAATCCACTTTAAAACTATGCACATCCTCACATCCTGTGTTTGAATTTAGCCTTTCTCCCACTGACTGCTTTCTTTTGAACCAGCTGATCTGCCATCAGCCTAGAATACCCATGCTCTAGTCTCAGCCATGAATCGGTCAACATTCCTCCATCGGCCTCAGTTCAAGAGCTACCCAATCACACAGCTGTGGGGGGAAAACAAGGGCACTTCTTTTTTAGGTCTGTCATGGCCAGGAAACGAGTGTACTGTGAGCTCCGTATATTCCACATTCCTGACCCCCCACCCTTTTCAATATTCTCAATGTGCCCTCTGCATATCTATGGACCCCACCCCCATTGTTCTAGTTGGTGAGAGTGCCTTCCTGTTGTAGAGTGGCTGGGAGTTCAGGAGCTTGTGGATCGCCTGAGCATTTTGGAGTGCCTTGAAGAGCTTGTGGAGTGTAACAAGGCAGACCAGTGGAAGAGCAATGTGCTGCCATTAGTGAGCTGGGACAACAGCTACAGCAGCCGTCCAGGTAGGTGACATGACCGGTCTTGTCAGATGAAGGAAGACCAGTTGGGCTATGAGTGGAGCACATGAGATTGGGTGGTCAGGTCAGGACAGCAAGTTAGACTAGAAACTGTAAAAACAGTAAAACAATTACAACTGGTTGTTTTTTTCCCTTCATTTTCATTCAAGCTATCATTTTAACAGAGTAGCAGTGATAGTGATTAAGACAGAGTGCATAATTATGGTCTAAAAGTAATGACTACATTTGGCTAACAAATTTGTTATAATGGTTATTACCAATTAATCTTCTTGTTTATGAGAAAAAATCCATTGTTTATACATGGTTTTACTTTGTTTTTTTGGTGCTTGTTTTCTTTTTGTGGATTTTCTGTCCCATCAAGACTAGTAGTCTAGTATTCCAGTTGTTTCCCACCAAGCTCGTGTAGCTTAGATCATCAGAATTTAGCCGTCTTCTTACAGGTATGTGCCGTTTAATGTCCAAATTACGTTCTTTAAAACAAGACTGAAATTGCTGTTGACCTGAAATTATACTTGTTACATAGTAGTTTAGATAATTTGCGCAGTGTCGTAATTGAAATTATAATATTAAACAAAACACAATATGAAACATTTAGTACAGTACTGTACTGTGCAATAATTTTTACATTACAGCAAAACCAAATTATATTGATACCATGTTATATTGATACCATATGCCTTTTAAGACTGATTCTGTGAGGGTTTGCTCGTACTAGTTTTCTGACCTTCTGATGTGAATTGTATGTATATAAGACAGAAGTTTATAATTTCTTAAGACCTTGACCATTTAAAAAGTTTCGAATGTTCATCTGATGGATGTTAAGCGGTGCATACCTGTAGTTGCAGGAGGGGAGTAAAAACCAATGGAAAGAGTAACAGGAAATGGAATCTATTTAGTGTCTTTCTTTTGGGCATGAGGAGGAGGAGTATGCCACTGTCAAATGAATTTCTGTTTGTCAATCTTTGCTTCCCTCTCTCTCCCTGTCTTGTTGGAAAGCAGGAACACACCGATGGGCTGCATTCTTGACTTGATGTACATTTATTTATTTACCAAAGATGTTTCGGAAAAAAGCCTCATCCTCCTTGAGAATGCGAAGAATATCAGAAAGTAATAGATGTATTAAGTTTTCCTTTAACTACCTTATAGATGGCTCAATAACTTCTAGAATGCAACATGTATGCAAGGCCAACAAAGGAAATCATTCTGTCCTAATTACAGTTTCATAGCAAACAATTTAGACCTTACACTTAATAATAAATATTAAATAGTGAATATTCCATGCACTATGATGGGATGGTTTCCATGCAGTGGCTTTGTATGCGTTAACACATGACTGTAAATCATAGTATGCAATATGTAAAAATATATGGTGTCTTAAGATCATTTTTTTACGATGGGCAGGTTTAGAGCTTTGAATTTGGAGATAATGTTGATGACCTGCTGTCTGCTCTGCACTGCATGTTTAAACCAAGTTACTGTAAGCTATTTTGATGGTTCAGGGGCCTGCTGGGTGGACTTAAATGCCTTTACACTGGGTACAGTCATGATTTCCAATCCAAGAAATTAAATGTGATGACTAAGGACATTTTAGGAATAAAACGGCAGTAATTGATTTAGATTATAATAAACAAATGGCTTCTTTCACTTTATATTTCTATATTCACTAAAACCATGATCTGTCACCCATCTGTCAACGTATGAAGTCTTTGGGGCAGTAAGAATTATTCTGGCAATCAAGGAGTAATTAGGATTAAGGTCTAATGCACACTTTCTGATCTTTAATTGCAATTTTCTTTCTCAGTCAGTGCTGGCTACTTGTGATGTGGGCTAGTCATTATTCTGCCATCTTCTACAGTCTTGAGTTTTTCTGACAGTGAAATATCTTGCCCTTGATCCCATTCCTAGAAAGCGTGGATCGCGGCCGAAGCTCCTCTTTCCATGAGGTGGGTGGTTCGCGAGAGCTGGAAATGAGGGCGACAGCCTCCGTTTCCGAAGAGACCTCAACAAGCGCGAGTGGAGGAGGCCACACTGTCCTGCAAAGACTCCTGCAGGAGCAGATGCGCTATGGGGAAGGAAGAAACTACCTCGCCTTGCAACAGCAGCAACAGCTGCAGCAACAACAACAGCAACAACAACAAGCACAGCAGCAGCTTCTAGGCCCAGGAGACGAGCACTCCATGGTTCCCCACCTTGCCCGGCAGGAGCCACAGGGCCAGGAGCTGCAGGCAGACAACGGAATGGAAAAGCAGCTCAACCCCAGAGGATGTGGTGGAGGAGGCAGTGGAGGTGCAGGGTCCCAGGGTCTGAACCCAGAAGACCTGCCTTCTTACGAGGAGGCCAAGGTTCAGTCACAGTATTTCCGTGGCCATCAACCACAGCCCCAGCTTGGCCCAACGGTGGGCGCCGCCTTCTATGTCACTGGTGTCACCAGCACAAAGGTACGTCCTCCAGAAGGCCGTCCTGCAGTACAGAGGCTTGGTGCAGCCAAGGTGCACCAGGATGATGGCTTGAAGGACCTGAAACAGGGTCATGTTCGCTCACTCAGCGAGAGGCTTATGCAGCTGTCGCTAGCCACCAGTGGCGTCAAAGCCCATGCGCCTGTTACCAGTGCGCCTCTCTCACCCCAGCTGCCCCCACCACCTGGACCCCCAGGGGACTATTACAAACCTGCAGGACCCCCACACCGGGGTCCACCACCAGACTATCCCTTTAAAGGCCTCCCCTCCCCACCCAAACAGCAGAAGCATCATCATCATCATCATCATCCACAACACCAAGATCCAGGACATTACTTTCCAGAACACCGTGCTGCAAGTCAGCAGGCCAGAGCTGAGGTCCCTCATGTGCGTTACCAGCCTCCACCCGAGTACGGCTCCTTCCGGTAAGTTCCTTTTAAGGAAAGATGTTTTAATGAACACTGTTTTCCAGCTGTTTCCAATGCTTTAAGAAATGGATGGATGAAGTTTGTTATTTCCGGGAAAACTATACTGCTTGTGAGTGTAGGGATTGCTAATAGAGAATAAAGTAACAGGTGCGAGCACACAAGATGCTGTGCTTCAGTCCTGCAGCCAGATTTCGATAAATAAAATTAAAAACCTTTTGTTTTAATAGAACGTTAAGACTATTCTTCATGTTTTTAAACTGTTCTTGCAGAGATGGTGAGCTTAATTGGTAGCATAATTTAGTTTGGATTTGGCCATGTACGTTACGTCCCTATCTTGTGCAGTAGAGCGGGACCTGTCTCTTGAGGAGTTGACTGGGATGGTTTTAGTGAAACTGGTAGGGAGGTAACAGTGAAACTATTAAAAAAAATCACAGAATAAATATTTATTTTATTTATATTTATATATAATTTTTTTGTATTTTATTTTATTTAACCTTTATTTAACCAGGTCGGTCCCGTTGAGACACAATGATCTCTTTTTTAAGGGAAGCCTGGCCTAAAACATCAGTTTCATCATTTAAACATGACAATTCACAATTACACCATAAAACGACAACTCAAACATAAAATATACAAATACAATCTTATCGGATCAATAGGGTTTAATAACGCAACTTTCCAACAAAACAAGAGCAGGAACGATAAGAAGCTGATTCTAAGTTCCTCACTAAATTTTTAAATGCTCCAAGAAAAATAAGTTCCTCCAGATTGAGAGTGCTCTGCAATGCGTCCCAAGTAGTGGGTGCAAAATACACACACACTATATATATATATATATATATATAATACAAATTTGCAGTGTGTAATATGTAAGCGCACCACTGCAGTGACTCTAGTTCCTAGTTCGTTATGGATTACTATGTCTGAAGCGAAGAATTGCCATCCTGTCCAGAGCACCAGGATCACGCAAAGGGTGAATCTTAAACCTTGTAATTTGTGAATATTTGTATGTGCATTGTGTGCTTCTTAGTTTAGTTAGTATAGTTTAGTTTGTAGAAGGTGAATTACAATATTTGAGCTGTCTTGAATGGCAACTGATTTTTAACACATTTTGCAGCTTGCTGTCCTTTGAGCAACATCCAAAGGATGAAACACATTTAGCAATTACATTTAATGATGAAGACCGCGGCAGGTGTCGTCTATTTTAGCTCTTGTTGTACCACTGTTTTTAACTTTTACCTATTACTGTAGACACTACATATCCCACACCCCTAGTATGTAGTACCTAGTACATTCAACTGGTCCTCTAAAAGTGGACCATTTCCATAAAAAGATATTGTAAAGGAAGGACATTAAAAATGGTATGGAATTGTATTGCTGAATTCATAGTGCTGGACAAAACTAATGGTATTCCTGCTAGCACAGATCCTAAGCCTACAAGTCAAGTTTAGCAGCCAAGATTGGATTAGTATAGATTACGTTCCCCAACCTGAACCAGAAGTAAGACCTGGTTAGGTGAATTTATTTAGAACTCTTTTACAAAATTGACTACATTTGCACTTTTTTCTGAGGGTATTGTAACTGTTCCTGAGCCATCATGTAGTGTGTATCTGTTTGTAGGTTTGAACACCTATGTTATTATAGTCTATTTACATTCATTCATTCATTCATTCATTCATTTAATTATCTTTCACATGGGGTTGCTGGCCAGTTGGGGCCCACCCGGCAAGTCTGGGCGGAAGGGAAGGAACAACCCTAGACGGAGCGCTGATCCATTATATGGCACATGCACACAGTCACACACTAAGGGACACTTTTAGAGACACCAATTAACCTAACACAAATGCCTTTGGACTGTGGTAGGAAACCAGTGTACCTGGAGTAAAACCACGCAGACACGGGAAGGACCCAGGCCGCTCCACCCTGGGATTGAACCCGGGACCGTCTTGCTGTCATGCAGCGGTGCTTCCCACCGAGCCACCACGCTGCCCTGGTCTATTTATAGGCTAGACTATATATTATCAAATGTGTAGATGCTGAGAAAATGGTTTCAGGATCAGGAGGCATTATTTAGCATTTTTTAAAGGTTAAAGACTATTTTGGCTATATTATTTAGTTTGTCTTGAGCCTAAGTTTTATCATTTTAGAAATATCTCAGTCATGGCATGCAGATTGTAAGCATTTTATTAGAATAAATAACAGATTGGAGTCAATCTGTTTGAGTTATTCACAGTCCACCAGGTAAGTGTTATGCAGCCAGGAGCTAGGAAAGACTGAATTCCCATTTGAATGGCCCTTCCCTGGAGTGCTTAAACATGCTGTCAGGCGTTGTAAGAAAAGCCAGTTTTGCCTGTTTTTATTTAATTCATCTTCTGCAGAGCCAGTGTGGCATAACCTAAAAGAATGTCATCCAAATTGTGGTAATCAACTACTGCAAGTTACAGCCTGACTGTTTTCCTATTACAGTAGGTTCCATAGAAAGAGGAATGTTTCTGTGAAAAATAATTTTGTGGGCCACCTGCAATGTGGAAAATACATGTAGATTGTGCCAATTGCATGGTTTTCAACCAGTTTTTCCAGTTTGCTTTGAGTACAGTTAGGCCTATATGGACAGGTGGGTAGCGATAGCAGTAGCTCCCATTGTTTTCTCTGCGACAACTGAAGACTGAGGCCTTTGAGAAATTACATGGACTTCAAGCCCACACTAGGATCTCCAAAATATATCTACAGTTGCCTTGTGTTCAGTTACTCGGTTTGATTAAGCATTTGGTGAACCTTAATCAACATTTAGCATAGGCTATGCCTTTTTGTGACGGTATACTCTGTTCTCCACAGCTCCAATAAAGAGGGCTCAGGCCATTCTCAACGGCCCATCCACCATCACAGCCCCACGTCCTCTGTCACCTCAGTGGGGTCACTGTCCCGTGCTCAGTCCTCCACTCTCACAATGGCCTCTTCACATTCTTCTCCACCCATGGTCCACCAGGTGGAGTCACTATTCCCCATGGGGCCACGAAGTCCACAGGGGCCAGGTTCTCACCAGGGTGAGCCATATGGTCCAGGCCTGGGGCACCCTACGCAACATACACGGCCGCATGGCTTCCCTCATGACCCCTATGGCTCAGCACCCAGAGGCCTCCACCTGCATCAGCACCAATTCCATCCACAGGGACAGCAACAGCCGGGTCCTGGGCAGCACTTCCCACACCCCCACTCATTCCAGAGTGATCCCTATGCCTTGCTGACACGTGCTCAGCAGATGGTTGACATGCTGACTGAAGAGAACCGGCAACTCAAGCAGGAGATGGAAGTGTTTGGGGAGAAGGTGTCCAAGCTGCAGAAGGTACATGTTAAAGAGTTAGCTATGGTTAAGTAAACCGGTCGGAAGAAACATTGGCAAAACTTTTAAGATCCTCTTCTCTACAGTTGGAGACTGAAATCCAATTGGTGTCTGAGGCTTATGAGAACCTGGCTAAGTCATCCTCTAAGAGAGAATCTCTGGAGAAAACCATGAGGAACAAGCTGGAGCTGGAGGTGCGCAGGCTGCACGACTTCAACAGGGATCTAAGAGGTGAGCTCCAGGAGCAATTATACTTACTGTAGGATTACTCTGGCAACACTGGGCCAGTAAATGTCATTCCAATCAGCCATGCTCACTGGCCAAATTAATAGATACATCCCTCAGCTTATTCAATCATTGTACGTTTTCTCGGTTCTAGTTACCATATAGCGGAATTTTGTACCTTTGCAATTACAGATTGCAGTCCATCTGTCTCTGCACATTCTTTGTTAGTACACTGTTACCCTTCCTAAATGGCTAGGACCTCCACAGGGCCAGCACAGATCAGGTGGATCATTCTCAGCACTGCAGTGTCACTGATGTACCCTCTGTAAAAACACAAACAAAAAAGTAATGGAAGCATAACACTAAGAATAACCTATACAAATTTAAAGCATGACTTGACAGGAATCTCAACCAACGCCCTCGAAGGACGAAGATGAAGGCGAAGAAAATGTTTGTCGTTATACTTGTGTACAACAATATTTAGTGAAATGGTGTTTATAGGACACTCAGCTTCCACTCATCGATGCCTCCTCCATGGGGATGACTCACCATGTTACCAAACTGTGACTTGCTGCTGCTGACAATAAAACATCATCAATTCCAGGGTATTCTATTGAGATATCAGGAAAATATACCAAAATAATATTTAAAAAACTCTTTAAAAGTAGATTTTAAACTTATGTACATATTGCCATGTATATAGCCTATCTATGCTTGAATGGCAGTAAATAACAGGATGCTGATTACAGTGCTGCCTGCAGGATGATCATGACTGGACATATTTGGTCGGTGGACTATTTACAGTCCAGCAGTGACTGAGGTGTTAAACTCCAGCAGCACTGCTGTGCCTGATTCACAACATAATAATAACACAACATACCAGTATTACTGCAGTGACGAGAAGGATCCATAACCCAAGATACACCCAATAGTATCTGATCCGTTTTGGTCCTGACAGTTAGAGAACACAGTAAAGGAGATTAACAAAGCAAGAAACAGATGGACTACAGTCTGCAATTGTAGAACTACAATGTGCTTCTGTATGGTCAGTGGAACTGAGAAAATGGACAGAAACAAAGAGGCGTGTCTAATAAAGTGACTGGTGAGTGTGTAAATGCATGATGTTGACTGACAGATGGACAATCCAAAAGTGCTAGCTGAGAAAAATATTTTGCAGATAGTTAGCTGCCATGCTACATTCATGTATTCTCATAGATCTGGGTATTTACACTCATAGTAAAGGCGTAGAGATGTTACAGTGTTATTTTGAGTTCTAAATACGACTGAGATTTATTGATCTGCACAGTTTATTTGAATGTTTTCAAACCACGTTTATGGCTATTATATAGAACGCAATACAATACCAAGGCATGTGTTTGTGAGCACAGAGACTGTGAGTGAGTCAGCAATAGGATGAACAATACCATTTTTTTAACTTTGCTCCACCATGTTCTTTATAAAAGCATAGAACAGTAAAAGCCATGTTTTATGGCACTATGCCTGAACTTCAAGTCCATGGGGAGCCCTACGAGTTTTACACCAGAGGTTTTTTCCCTCTCTTATTTCCCTCTCTCTCTCCCTCACTCTTGCCCTTAGTTCTTGCTTTCCATGTTTCACATTCTTTCTGCTGTATAGCCTAACAGACAGGGGGGAAAAGAGCCCCAGCCATTCAGGACAATTTCAAGTTTTTTTCTTATATTAAGGTGAAGTTACAGGGCAAGCATTCAGTCCCGGAATTCTCATGAAAGAGGAATGGTTGCGTTACCACTGGGGCAGGGAATATTGTTTTTCATTTGTCGTGCTTCCTTGATGAAGGTTTTTCTATTGCACAAAAGAAAAACAGCCACCCCAGTTGTATAATGGCCCTTTTGTTTGAGCCATCTCCTTTTAGATGTGCCTGTAGTGAGTTGCAGTTACCACGATGTACAAATATATTGCTCACCAAAATTAATGGATATTTCAAAATTAAATATCCCCTATTTTTTTAAGCTGTGTAGGTTGACTTTCAATTTTCTAAGTGGCCACGGTGTTATGTTTTTGAGAAGAATGTTTATTAAAGTAAGAGTAGATTTCAAAGTCACTTCACAAGCTGTAGAACTTGCATTTAGTGTATGTTATTTTAGATGTTAAAACGCATTAGGATTAGGACTTTTTGTACATAAATCATTTCAGGAGTGCTATTATTTAACAATAGAGCATTTCCTGTGTACTTCATGACTGTCCAGAGAACTCTAACCACTAAAACTTTTACAAATAATAATGCTGATAGTTTAAACTTGCGTAGAATACTTTAGAATGTACAGTATGTTGTGTTTTATCATAGCATGTCCTTTTGTTAACCATAGAACGAATGGAGACCGCCAATAAGCAGCTAGCAGCCAAAGAGTATGAGGGCACTGAGGACAATCGGAAAACCATCTCTCAGCTTCTGGCACAGAGTAAGCACTTCTTTTTAGTAATATCGTTCTTTAAATATTATTTTAAAAAGCCTACACTAGAGCTATCAAGAGGCACCTAAATGCCGTTAGTTCGTTGGTTTATCTGCAGAAGCCTGAGAAAAGCCACCTGTAAAAAAAACAATTGCTTTCCCACTCATTGGCTGCCCTACAGACAAAGAGACCCAGCGAGAAAAGGAGAAACTTGAGATGGAGCTTAACGCACTGCGCTCCACCAACGAGGACCAGCGCAGGCACATTGAGATCCGGGACCAGGCACTGAACAACGCTCAGGCTAAAGTAGTCAAACTTGAGGAGGAGGTGAGCTCACTGCTGTGGCCTGTTCAGCATATTTCAGTTGCATATGAGAGTCCTGAATTTCATGTTCCAGGCAAGTCTGGGATTAATTATCGCAAAAGGGCCTTTAAGGATTCTGTCAGCGTGTTTGTGTGGGCCCCCTTGTGGACACTTTTCACCCTCTAGCCAAAGACTGCGATATCTGGTTTGCTTTAAAGCGGTGAAAGATCTCGGAGGAGCTCTGTGGAATTTAGGGTTTTTCTTTATTGCTGAGAGCGTGCTGAGTCATAAAGCCGTGCAACAGTGAACGCTTTGTTTGGCATTGTTTATGCTGTGTGAGGGCTGCTAAAATTTCAGTTCCCTTACTCAGGGCTCGGATGAGGAAAAAGTTACAGTTATAATAAATAACTAATTTACTACCCATTGAAATGCCAACGGCACTTTTTGTCAAGTTAATTGTTGACACTTTGCTACCACATTGATGGCTGCTTTAGAATTCTGTACTGACGATTAAGGGATAATGCAGACAGTTTATTTCCATGAAAGTCCTTTCCATCAACTTAGTTGGGCAGCATGGTGGCACATGTGGTTAACGCAGTCGCCTCACAGCTGCAAAATCCCCAGTTCAATCCCAGTCTCAGACTCTACAGGTATGGGCTTTCCATGCCCTCCCTGTGCCCATGCCGGTTTAGTCTGTGTATGGCAGTTTCCTCCCACATTCCAAAGACATGCATTAAGATGACTGGTCACGCATGGCCCATGACTAGTCTCTGTCGCTCATTTCCGTAACTAATTTAACCAATACAAACAATCCGATTTGAACTATGTTTAATTAAGCCTGGCCTTGATCCCTGTCCCCAAATCCAAACAGCGTCAACTAGGATGTACAAACAAAAGAAATGAGAGAAATATCCAAACTGAAAGAGATGGCAAGAAAGATTCTTGAAGTTTGAGAGAAATTGGAAAGGATGTAGAATGTAAATTGGTCGTACTGGCTGGGTCCCAGATGGCTTTCAGGCCTGTGCTGAACAGGTCGCACACCCTGCTATCCCATAATGCATCGGCCTGTTCTACTTTTCTCCAGCCCTGTCACAAACAGCCGTTTGTTTCCCCAAACAAAGCCTCTTGAGTTGTCTGCCATGAAAAGACTTGAAGATGGCCAAATTTTTAATCCCACCCAGAAAGCCATGTTTAAATAGGAACTCCATACTTGTTCTGCTTTTCTGCTTCTTCTGTGTCACATAGCCCCATGAGCTAAATTGGGCCATTCATTTGGGCTACAATTATAGCTTCTGGTAGACTTGAGAGTCTTATTTTGGGGGAGGGGTGTGGAGGATACAAGGAGGTTATTGTAATGTGGATTTTCACTTGCGGAACGAACAGTGGGGCTCACCTGCCTGCTCTCTGTGCGTAGCTTAAGAAGAAACAGGTCTACGTAGAGAAGGTGGAGCGGATGCAGCAGGCCCTGGCTCAACTGCAGGCTGCCTGTGAGAAGAGGGAGCAGTTGGAGCACAGGCTTCGCACGCGGCTGGAGAGAGAGCTCGAATCACTCAGGATGCAACAGGTGCAAAATTCACTTTGCCTGACTTTCTTTTTGATTCTCCTTTCATGAAGTGCAGGCAAACGCATACACTGTGGTGCCAGTACATCATTCATGTCTGTTGAAAGGAGTTGCTGTTGCAGCAGTGGGAGGCATTCCCCTGTCCTGCTTCACCTCCCTCAGACTTGAACAATGTCTCCCGACTCAGGAGAAAGGCACCTCAAGACGTGCTGGTGTGATAATGAAGTACTGCTATGCCATCTGACTGCCTTACTCTACCTGATTTGTTGCCTCCATGTCTCCCTCCAACACACACACATACAGACACACACACAGTGACACACCTGTATCACTCTCATTTTTGGGACTTTCCATTGGCCTAATGATTACTGTAGAAAGTGAATGCTAACCCTTAACTTTACCTCATAAACTTAACATAACATAAAGTAACTTTTGTTTTAAGTAGCAGTGACTGTAAAAAGTCAGTCTCTCTCTCTCTCACTCACTCACTCACACACTCACACACATCTGACCATCCTGGTAGGGACTTTCCATTCACATAATGATTACTGGAGGCAGAACGGTGGTCCAGTGGTTAGCTTATCAGCTCTAAGATCCCCGGTTTGATACTGACCTCGGCATGTGTGGCGTTTGCACATTACCTTAACCACAGGGTATATAGATATATAAACATGACAAACACACACACACACATTGGTCTTGCTATTCTTGTAAAGACTTTCCATTGACATGAATGGCAATGAAGTACTACTGCAGCTAATCAATGCTACACCTACCCCTGGTCTTAATATCAGTAACGCAAAGCAAGTCTTTTGGCTTTTTAAATAAATGTTGCCATTTTTGTAAAAAAAACAAAACAAAAAAAAAACATTTTAAGAAAAGCTGTCCTCACTAGTCAAAAATCCAGGTTTTCCTATTATAGTAGGGACATTTGGTCCTCAAGAGTATAGCAAGACAAGGTACACACACACATGCATGGGTTAAACGGTCTAGCAGTCATATCAGGTGCTCAGCTGGAGTTGGTTTTCCCACATGACATATTGCCTTCCTCCTGTTCCAGATCTCTTGTGTGTCAGTTGGTGTTTTACATGACCCTTAATCTGGGGGAAAGGTTGTATCTTCTCCTTTCTGTGAGAAAGTGAGAGAGACGAGGAAGAGCAAACAGCTGCATTCCTCGTTAGGGGACCAGATTCTAGACCTAACCTTTTCTGAAGTGTTTATAACCTTACAATCTGACATGCCGTTTTAAAAGGGTGAAAGATACTCAAGTATGCAGTAAAATAAATGCATACTAGAATGCCATATAAAACTGACAAATAAATTTACTCTTAATAATGTAGGATTTTAAAGTTTACGACAGTAGGTTCAAACCAGATTATGGCTTGACATTTCTCTTGTTAATATAAATGTTTGCTTCAGGTTTCAGTGAAGTTGTAGACTGTACATTAAAACATTCGAGTCTTTCACCTATTCATGTACATCCTAAAAAATTCCTCTTTCTCTCCTTGGGGTTCACAGAGACAGGGTGGGTCGCAGAACCCTGCAAGTCCCGAATACAGCACCTCAGCCCTCATGGAGCATCTGCGTGAAAAGGAGGAGAGGATTTTGGCATTGGAGGCTGACATGACCAAATGGGAACAGAAGTACCTGGAGGAGAGTGTCATGAGACAGTTTGCCCTGGATGCAGCGGCTTCTGTGGCCACACAGAGGTACACTGATGCGCACACACAGACTTGATGTGATCCTATATCTATATCGGGTCTGATATTGACGTTATTCACTTATCGGACGGACAGGTCCAACCCACTTACCAATGCATATATACATCTTACCACAAATAGGCTGCAGTATATAGTATTGGCTGTATATTAGTATTAGCTGTTGGTTTGTTTTTAGCCTGAAAACACAGAAAAGCAAAACTGCATGTTGTATCCTGCACTGGAATTGGATCGAAACCGAAAAAATAAGAAGTAATTAGGATTCTGTTCCTGACCAACCAAATGGTTATTTTTTATGCTTATATTCGTATGCAAAGGAAAAGCAAAGTCAAGCAAAGGAATGTAAATCCAATAATAATCAATAAATACATGGTGATTTGAAATAAAAAAAAATAAGGAAAACATAAAATATGTGAATATAAAGTTGCCTCAATAGCTATAAAGTAATTTTTTTTATATCTATTGAGGCAAATGCAGTTTCGGCATGTCTTATCACTGGGACAGCAGAGCCGACACTGAGGAAGTGTGTAAAATCTCACCCGCAGACTGATTTAATAAAATAAGTAGGGATGCACCAATACCAGTATCGAACGATACTGTGAGCACCTTCATTAATTGCATGTTCAACCCTGACCCTGCCCAGGCAACTTAACCTTGCATATGCACTCATGTTCATTGCTCTTTTTATGCCTTTTATATACCCGGTCAGAGTTAGGCAAATCGCCAATACCCAATGTTGACCAGACAAGAGAAGCCTGAGATGGTTTCATCAAGAGGCATGGCCAACAGTATAATCATGGCATTTATCCAATGACGTCAAGTTTCGCACAGTGTCATTGAAGTGAATGGATGTTTAGCTTCTACAGGCAAATGCACTCACCATAGACCGCATAAGAAAATGACTTCTTGAAATCTATGGATTTGAACCGGAATATATGATAAGTTAGCAAAATCGAGTCAGTCGATTTGTGATAAGTAGCTGATTCTACACGTCTTCAACGAGATTAACTTAATTTTTGACACTTTAAGGGAGACTGAGCTTCTCTTGCAAAAAATGTGGCTGCAGAACAAAGAATAAATAAGAAAACTACTTTTGGCAATCCCAACCTGGTGTTTGTGTTCGGTTGTAGACGATTACTCAATTGATGGCAGTAAAACAGCTTTGATTTTCAACGTTTAATTTAAGTACCTGGCATTCACTAGCAGTTTAAGATAATTGCATTTTAATCACATCGTGTATATGTAGATGTGTTATGCACCTGGATCCTTCTACCTTCGCTTCCTTTCCTAAACAGTGGTACACAGTGCCACCTAGTGGCTGCATTTAAGAACAGTTCTAAAAGTACTTTCCACCGGTAAGCGTCCTTGCTCAGTATTTCCCCAATATATCTGCTATTTTAATTAATAGCACACTGAGAGAGCTATGACGAGGATGAACAATACTGCAAATATAAGCCATACGAGAAAGCAGTCCAGCAGGTCCCAAATCAGAAGTTTTCTTTTGTAAAAAATGGCTTTCTGACTTTTTATTTTATTACGTTCCTTTATTACTTCAAATTGGAATCAACTTCAGTGTGTACACATATTAGACTAGTCTAGAGATAACCTGTATATTAGTGAAATTATGTTACTATATATTTTAGGTCATGTTGATCAGTGACTAGGAACTTTCAAACTCTTAATCCATGACTTTCTGGTTCACTTTCTGGGCATGAGGAGACACAAAAGTCAATTTCTTAGTCATTCTTCAATTTGGGACAGAAAAGAGAGAACACCGGTAAAATAAAAGTGTGTTAACCATCCTAAGTTTAATGGCTATAAAATAGCTAATCTTCTACATTTCCCATATAGTTATGTCAGTAATTAAAAGGTTTCAATCAACTGGAACTGTGACAAAACTTGAATGGACATGGTCCAAATTTTATATTGCCTATACACACAGTGAGGACAGTAAGAGAGAATGGGACTGCTGTAGCCTAGCGGGTAACATGCTGGACTTTGGACTTGATGGTCCTGGGTTTAAATCCAAGGCAAAGAAATCGCCAAGGATAGTTACAGGCCTCTCTGTACTCGAGTCCAGGCCTCTGGAGCTGCTAACCATTCAAAGAAATGGGTCACTAAAATAATTGAGACCATTTTCAGAAATATATATGGGTTTGATTCTGTATTTATCTGGATTATCTTATGTCCTGCTGTATGCCTATGGATTCTATTTCCAGTAAAAAGAAGCTGTATTCAGAGCCTTTTCTGAAATAAATCTCTAGCTATGTAATAAATCACATCAGTGAATGGTTAAAGTGGATATTGGAAGTGACAGTAAACAACAAATTCAGTAAATTAATTTTTCCTTACATTTAGTTATCACGCTACAATCGAGCATTTAATTTGTAACGCTGCCTTATACCTTTCCTCCTGAAGGGACACCTCATCTGCCATGATCAGCCACTCGCCTAGCAGCAGCTACGACACCTCAGTGGAGGCACGCATTCAGAAGGAAGAGGAGGAGATCCTTATGGCCAACCGTCGCTGCCTGGATATGGAGAGCCGCATCAAGAACCTGCACGCGCAGATCATTGAGAAGGACGCCATGATCAAGGTGCTGCACCAGCGCTCGCGCAAGGAGACGGGGAGTAAAGTCGATGGCCCCTCAGCAATGCGTCCCTCCAAGTCTCTCATGTCCATTGCCACTGGCTCCGGCACCTTGGGTGGCTCAGGCACTTTGGGTAGCTCAGGCCTGCTTACCCACTCACTGGGGCTCAGTGGCAGCAGCCCAATCACAGAAGAGCGCAAGGAGGACCGCAGCTGGAAAGGCAGTCTGGGTAAATAATATTTTCAGCCATATTTTGTGGATTCATCGTCACAGTCAACATGTGTTCATAATACAGTGACTAGGGTTATAATAAATGATCAGTTTTTAAGAATTACCATATATAAATAGAGATATGGATCAAATGTAATGTCCATCTGTTCGCTTTGAAGTCTGAGGTCTTAAAAATTCTAATAGGAAATAAACATCTTATAACGAATAAGGAAATAATAATGCCTGATGTGGCCTGATGATATTTCAACTTTAAGATGGGGATCTGAAAATAAACACATACACATTCAGTTAAAAACCGTTCTCTGACTTTTGGATTTAGATTTTTCCCATGCAAGGGGTACACTGTAACGAAACTGTACTGCACTTTGATAACAAACTGTGACATAGGGAATCACATGGCTCCCTGATAAGCGTTGGAAAACATAGTGAAGAAAAGCCATAGTTGTGCAATAAAAGTTCTGGTTTTTGTTTGTTAATCTTATAATATATACAGTATATAACAAACTCCACAGTTTACAAACAATTCAACTCGACGATGAATTTGTGGGAACGAATCCTCATCACAAGTTAGAAGAACCTGTACAGGTTCTACCCATTTTATGGTGGTCTGACGTACGATACGACAGAGGGAAACAGCTGTTAGCCTTTTGTCAAGTACACTGATCACAAAAAACTGGTGAATATTGAATTATGGGATACTTAATATTGAAGTACCCCCTAATTTTTGGCAGTATATTTTAGATAGATGTCATATTAAAGAGGACACCCAGCTAGTGGGTGGGAACAGGCATGCTGTATCCCCTTAATGCGGGACAGGGAGAGGACAGTGGATGGGGCTAACAATCAGGACAAAGCACACAGCTGACATTACTCTGGAATGTGGGAGTTAAAAAGGGGACCAGGAGAAAACCCACGCAGATTCCTCACAGGCAGAAACCAGACCAGGCTTTGGACCAGAGTGTCTGGAGGTGTGAGGTGACCGCTCTAAACCCTGCTTCACCGTGCCACCCAAACACAACTTACTTGTACAATTATTGCCCTTAGTTTTAATGCCTTACTTAAAGCTCACATTATTAAACCCTTCACTTTTTTTGCATACAGGAGTGTTATTGGGGCCAGAATTCAGAGGTGATTCTCTGAGGACGGAGTCCATCTCCTCCTCTCCATCTCCAGTGCTGCCTTCCACACCCATGCCAGCTGCTGCTCACTCCAAAACGGGCAGTCGAGACAGCTGCACCCAGACGGACAAAAGCCAGGACACAAGCAAATCCAGCACCCCTGCCATGCAGAGCGTAGCAGCCAGCACCCGAATCAGCAGCCCCAGCCCTGTCTACATCCCCGACCGAATCGCAGGTAACACACACACACACACACACACATACAGCAATTTCACTGGGCGGCTTTATTAATCAGCCATATAGCACTGTTTTTCTACGTGCTTCCATTTAAACAGCCGAATGGACAGCTTTTAATTCCTTGATCGGCAGTTTGTCTTGTCTTGTCTTTGCCTTTCTCAATCTGAGAATATGATGAACCCAAAACTAGGGGTGTGCGATATTAGAAAGAAAAACAATATTTTGGCAATAATGATAAATGCATTATAATTTGTCAGTATATATATTGGGCGTAAAGAATTGAAAAGATGTTTGAACCCATCTCTCTCAACATGTCAGTGTAATTGGTGGCAGCACTTGTATCATGTCTTTCCATCTGTTGCTTTTCTTCTCCTAAGGCACTTTACTGTAATGATTCTGCTGAGTGTTTTTTTTGTGCTGGTATCTTAGTTTGGCTTAAGCCTATCATGGACAGCTGACTCCCACATTTTGCCATAATCTTTATAATGTTCTGAAACATTATTAATATGAAAATATTAGTTGTCGAGCTGTCTAAGGTCAAGCAATTTAATATAGTTTGCAAATTGTTGTCTTTTAAGCATCTTTTTAAAGCCAAAACACCTTTAATGACAATGACTGTGAGGCTTGTGGTGTCTGTATCTTGTGTCCTGGCACAATCTGTTGAATCATTTTTAACATGCTTAGTGTGAATGCGCAGGCGTCGGCCCTACCTGGATACATGATGCAGTGAATACCTGAACTTTTAAGGTGTGCTTTTGGACTGTTTATTGCAAAGTGAGTGATACACTTACTGTCACGACACTCATGGTTAAAACAACATTTAAGTTATTGTAAATACACAGCCCTACCTACAACCTTTTTCCTATTTAATAGCCCCTATCCTCTGAGACAGAAGTAAAGCTGGTAGTAGTTATGCACTAGCCATGGCTATGTTCAATAATAATAATAATTATTATTATAAGTTTAATTTATATAACGCCTTTCTCAAACCCAAGGATGCTTTACATCAAGTATCAACAAAAATAAACACAATTTACACAACTTGAGACACACAGTTCAAGATAAGCAGACACATCAAACATTAAATAGAGGACAATAGAAACATTTTTAGAAGAGATTTAAGTTCTTTGATAGTTGAAGCAGACCTAACAGACAAATCAAGAGTTCCAGAGGGTGGGAGCAACCACAGCAAAGGATCTCCCACCCATGGAGGAAAGCCTGAACCTAGGGACAGAGAGAGAGAGTTTGAGTCAGTGGAACACAGTGACCTGATTGGAGTGTAACGTTGAACTATATTGCAGAGATGGAGTGGAGCTAGACTGTGGAGGGATTTAAATGTCAGTAGTAGAATCTTGTACTGGATGCATTTATGAACCAGGAGCCAGTGTAGTTAGGATAAAACAGGAGTGATGTGGTCAAATGTTTTTGTTTGTGTAAGGATCCAAGCGGCAGAGTTTTGTATGTATTGTAAGATTCGAATGGAAGTAGAAGGAAGACCGTAAAGAAGCGAATTACAGTAATCAAAACGAGAGGAGACAAAAGCATGCACCAGAGTCTCTGCAGTAGAGGGAAAGAGGAATGGGCGAACCCGAGCGATTTTCTGAAGATGAAATAAATCAGAATTAGAAATAGACCTAATGTGAGGAAGAAAAGACGGAGTTGAACACAGAGATTACGAACTGTAGGAGATAAGGGAACAGACACACCTGCAATAGGTATGTCTACAGGTTCAATGCTTCAAACTGGAAGACAGATGCATTGCCATTTCTGCAGCCCTGCCTGTTATGTAGAGGCACAACCTGACAAATGGTTAGTGTGACCGCTGCTTTAGAGCAGATTCACTCTTGCTGTAGAATTCTGCCACCTACTGATGGAAAAAGCAACTGCTATTCACCCCCTTTTGCAGTGGATCATGCACATGGCGATTGATTGGGTAATTTGGCATGTTCAAATTAATAGAGGGATTTAAACGGATTTAGTTGGTTATATTTTTTTAAACGTATGACTGGTTTATTCCAATTTTCTTTCAGTCTCACAATTATAACTGTCAGGATACAGAAACATTTTGTTGAACTCTCCTTTTAATGGAATTGCCTTTTTTCACATTCCTCCAATAAATAAAATACAAAAAAAACTTCACTTTTACAAATTAAAACAATTACACTGGGTATTATACAAGAGAAAAACATCACCTTTATGTTGTTGTAAACATATGCATAACATGACTAAGTGACCACATTAATGGTTTACTTTCACCATGTATTGCAACCCACAAGCTTGTTGTCGTCTTCACTAACCATGAAGAAGTTCCAAGTTGAAGACATGGCTGTGACTGTAATAGATCCCTACTTCCTTATTAGCATTCTGCTACATAAAGAGAGACTATTTAGTTTACTATAAACACAACTGAAATCTAACACTTCCCCATTGTGTTTAGGGTGTACCTCCGCCAGAGAATATTGGGTTATGCACCACACCCTGACCCATGACATGCACGAGGATGGGAGGAGGAGGGGGGTTGGGGGGGGTGCTTTGCGTTTGCTTTGAAGACAAAAGAAGGTATATGCACACTCTACTAATGTAATAAGAGGTAAACTATTATGTTGTTTTCTCCTACAGATGTTCCCGCGTTCCACAGCAGTACTCTAGAGAGGAGAGCACCAGTACAGTCTCACCCTCAGCAAACGATGCCTCAAACTCACCCACAGCAGGATATGGATAATGAAATGGTAGAAATACTCATTTGAACCATGCAACATACAGTCAGCCCCAAAATTATTCTCACCCTTGGAAAAGATGGGTAAAAGAACTTGAACAGGAAGCCATGTCTTTGTGGTTAATGATACCATGGTAAACCAACACGTGTTTGTGTGTGAATGTTTTTTTTTTAGCAATGGTATAATGACCATACACAGTGCCTACAGAAAACCATACTACTATTGAAATCCTTGCCCTTTGTCACATTATACCACGAAAATGAAAATAATGTATAAAATTTACCTGTTTTGAAACATTATAACACTCATAACTCAAATTTTTTTCTAAATTTAAGTTAAATGATTCTAATTTAACAATGATGATGACGTACAAGGTCCGCGAGTTAGGAAAAGTATGCAAGAATAATTTAGTGGTATGTGTGTGTATGTATGTGTGTGTATATATATAAACAAACCTACACAACAGGGCTAATGTCTAGGCACTAGTGAAATCTCTTGTACATTTTCTTGAAAGTCATTTGCGGTCAGATAATCAGGCTAATTTTATTAGTTGGTATGTTTTCTCTCTTGCTGTAATGACAGCATACATTAAGCTGGCATGGACTCCAGTTTGTGTAAAATCTCAATGTCCGTGTTATTCTGTCATAATTTCACAATATTCCACAGAGCATCTTGTGGCGTTATCGAATACTTGACCTTCTCTGAGGTGTTCCCATCAGTGCTTGCTTAGATGTTAGTCTTGGGCCGCTGCAGCCCCTGACCACCCTTTGCATTTATTCTCTAATGAAACTGATGTTAGGGGTGACCACGTAATTCCTAAGAGTTCAAAACACTCAAAAGAACTCAACATAAAACAAAACTGGGGAAATTAACTTCTTGGAATGCTGTAATATTCGGCATTCATTTTTGGAAAGTTTTTATCTTGAAAATGTAAGCTACATTTATTCCCTCATCACTATTAAGCAAATTACCCACAAAGACATTTTTCTATATTCTTTATCTTACCCATTCATACCAAGGGTCAGTAATAGTGGTACTGAGTGTACATGTGCACGCACACAGACACACAAGACAGCTGAAGGATTCTTTTATTTCTGTTATTCTCGTCTGTCAGTACTTTTTTAGGACATTAACGGTGTACTAAAATGTTAAATGATAGTTTATGCCTTGTATAAAACAAAACTTCACTATGTCAATTACAGTTTTGTACAGTGCTGTATGGTGGCATTTTTTACCCTTATGAATTTAGGACCAAATGTATTGGCAACCTTTTTTTGCATTTATTGCACTATTCTTTCCTTTAAGCATCCAATATTAATTGTCAAAATGATTTTTGTATAGTGCACATATAGCGATGTTATACAATTGGCACTTGAGTGTATGATGGAATGGTAGCTAGTAGAATAGCTATTACATGTAAATACTGTAAGTCACATGTAAGATAAGAGATCTGAATGTGTAAGCCCCTGTGAACTTTAATAGGCACTGTAAGTGTAGGACCATACTTTTGAGTACAGAACTCAGAATTGCTTTGTGGTCCATAATCATGTTTCTGTTTATGCAAAAAAAAAAAAAGGCCACTGACCCAAACTGGCTTTGGGCTCAAGTGTGTGTGATGTGAATGAATCTGGTTTTGAGGTTGTGACCTACAGTTGTCCTTTGTTCCACTTCAGCTGAAGCAGCCTCACTGTGCTTAGAGCATCAAAGTTTTTAATGTGGTGCATAGTCATTTCATGTGTTACAGATTGCCAAGTCTCTATGCATTTCAGACTTTTACACTATGGTTACATTGTAGACTGGTTGGTTCCAGGCAGGCAGGAGTGTGACATGTATGATAAATATGCTGAGCAGTGTTTTCTCTCGTGAAAATACACTTTATATTTAGCATAAAAAGACTGTGACTATGGTGATTTTGGTTAACGTCCCGGTCCGTTGATTGCAAAGTGGTCAGCGCATGTTGATAACGTGTAAAAAAAATTGACAAAACTGTGTCACTGGAGAAAACAAGATTGAATGCGTTTTTTTTTTTTTCAATTATACTCCAAAAAAACGAATGGTGTGATAAATGAATCTGCAACAAATCTGAAAGTGTTTTCACTCAAAGTATAAAAACAATTCCCTTTTTTCCAAGCTTCAAAACTAGAGAACCAAGGACAGTGTGGTCGACATTGTTTTCTATAAGCACTGAAAAGAAAACACAAGGGATTAGTATATTGGTGATACAACTTTAGTTGTAATCAGTGCTGTCAACTGATTAAAATAGTTTAGTGCATTAATCACATTTTTGTCTCTAATAGGTTTTTTTTTCCACTAAAGTAGTACTAAATGACCATACGAGTAGACACATAAGCTTGACCAGATGGCATTTAGTACATTTTTATAATTCAGCAACACTTATGTCTTAACCTGTATCAAACTGATTACCAGCACCATACCTTTTTAATGCATCATATTCATATTTTATTAGATACTTTTATTAGAAACAGCACGCAATCTACTGTCACACAGTAATGAGCAGTGTGTAAGGGAATGTCCCAATGCGTTTACCACAAACCACCAAGTCTATTTCCTAAAGTGCTGAATATAGGATAAAGAATGTAGGACATGATGATTGCAGGACTATTAACTGATGTGGACACAGTTTACAAATACTGGTGCCTTATATTTTCAAGCTGAGACAATGCAATTAATACCATAAAAATAAAGGGGCTTTGACAGCCCTAGGCTTGATACAAATACCACATCAATGAAGTAGTAACACTTATCTTGTCGTCCATAACAGCCATAAACAGGTCTATTAGATACCTGGATGTGCCTTACAATTATCCACTTACACTGTTCAGCACTAACGTTAAAACCCACCTATAACTAAGACCTCTCAAGGTGTACTGACCCCGAGATATTAGCAACAGCTCCTGGGCAGGGCCTGCAAACACCAGACACTTCCAGCACATCCAACAGATGCTTGGTCAGATTGAGTTTTGAGCAATTTGGAAGCCAGGTTCCTTAAACCATTATTGAAAAAATTAGCAGTTTGAAATATACTACTACAAGACAGCACTGCACTTAGGAAACACCATTACCATAAATTATCTGCTATAATTAGTATGTAGTGTACATACTAATATTAGGGTAACATCCACATGAATGCCAAGACCCAAGGCTTCCTAGCTGATATACATTAGTTGGTTTTCAAACTGTGCACCTGTAACAAAAATGTGCATTTCAGTACATTTAAAGCCACTTTGTTTAACACTAATAATTAATCTGATTTGGCTAATCTGATTTCTAGTGTTCACTTGTAGAGGTTTAAGCTTCATGTCACCACTTTAGAATTTTCTTTGTGGATGGAGGGCTTTAGTATGGAATTGGCATAAATACATTTATTCTCTGTCTATTGCTATAAATAACTGGTACTTGACATTTCCTGCACACATTTGCCCAGATGTTTACTCTGTCGATTGAGCCACACAGCACATTTTGGTAAGAATAGTAATAATCATTCCAGCATGATTGTATCAACCACTGTTAAATGTACTGCCAGTTTCAGTTACTGGTCGCTTGTTTTTTTAACTTCTACACAAACATTTCCAGTAATTTTGTAGAACTCCTCCAACTTTGTTTGGGCACTGACAATGGACCCAAGAGCTGCTGATTGCGTTTGGGTGGGACCAGTATAATTTAGTACTAAATGTACATCATGTGTTAGAAACAAAGACTCAAGCAAACCAGTATTTATAAAGCAAAGTGCCTTACATTTGTAATAAATTCACAGATTACTTACCTATTATATTATCTTAGCATGGTATGAGCTGCTACTACCTTAATTTGCAGAAATTTAAATTAAATTTAAACAAATGCTCAAATTTGTGTTTTTTTTATCCCATGGTCCCACCTAAATGTCAGTCATTGTCCTATCCATCTTGTTGGTCTTGCTACTTTTGTTCCTCAAATTGACTTCGAAACAAGAATGTGTCATGGTCCAGCTCAGGACAAATCTCTTGCTGGTCTTGAATTGTGTACAGCAGTCCTGGTTCAGTGACAGTCATTTTGTGTATTTTCTTTTCGTTCTACACATGATTGTAGAAAAGTATTGGATTCAAGTGTGTACCCCAGCTGCTACTTGACAAAATTATTACTGTACAATCATTCATTTGTAATTGAAATATTCTCTTTAGTCCAATTGTTTTATAAATTCATCTCATACGGTTTTCATTTGCAGTTTTGACTTTTATTTAGTTTGTATTCCGGAACATTTTGCAATGTTCTTAATGCAATTTTATTTAATTTTTACAATAAATAAATATACAGAGCAATTTTGGTTATCTGTGTCCTTACAACAACAGTTGCATATGGTAAACATTGAGACACTGGCTGGGTTTACATGCAGTCTGACAATTTGTTAAATATTGGAATAATAGCTCAAGCAGAATAAAAAATGTAATTGAGGCGAGACTGAAACATTGCTGTAATGTTTCTGTTTGAATGCAGTGTGTAAAACTTTAAATAATCAGTGTTACAGTGTAATAGTGCAGATTGTTCAGCAATTAGCTTTAACTTGGATCTGAATGAACTGGTATAAACTGCATCTTCACTGTTTCTTTGCAAACTTCCATCACTTCTGCATGTTGTCACAGAGTGTTCCCAAATCAAATTTTGACTACTTGTCCTGCATGTTTTTCTGATTTCTTGCTTTTGCGATAAGGTAACATTGGCTACTTGTATCTACCTCTAATTTCTGCCAGTCATGACATTTAACAATTTAGTGTTCAGACAGGGTCCTATTAGTGTCTCTGATACTGAATGTATTTTGTAGCCTAATGATTATGGCAATGTCTGGTCAATGACCATTTCAGTCAACGTCTTTTTTCACAGAATGTAATGCAGACGTTAAACTGTACAGTGGAAATATTGAGCGATCTGAGTGGCATTGACCGAGGCATAGTCATAGGTGCTAGACTTTTCAGAGCCAACATTTTAAAAAAATATTTAGAAAAACCTTTAGATTTTCTTGTGGAATTGTGTTGATAGTATACAGAGAATGATGTAATTTAGCTTCTAGCCAAAGAGGGGATCCTGTGGATTAAAGGGGGCAGAGGACGATATCAAAAACTGTTCTGACAAACAGGTGTTACACAGTAAAAAGTTAAAAATTGAAGCCAAAATGCAACAACACTGGTGCTCCAACTAATGGGTCCAAATGCAGCAGCAAACCGTAGATATTCAAACTGGGACAATTTACATGTACCATTTGACCTAATATGTCTTTTGCATGTGGGAGAAAACCAAATTATCTAAGTGCATCCCATGCAGACACAGGAAAAACATGCACACAGTAGGGTCTAGCCAGGACTATAATCTGGGACCCCTGGAGCTGACACAATAGCACGAACCACTGCATCAGTATACCGGCCTAGACACAACCTGTTTGGTTGCCTGGATTAAAACTATCATCAGAAAATATTTTTGAATATCTTGCAGTGACCTTTCTATAAGGAACCAGCGGCTATGTTTTGGCATCTGACTGATGAATGAGCTACATGTCCATAATGTTGTGGCCTTTTTAATAACTGATGTTTAAAGGTTTTATTTAAACAAAAAAGAAAAAAGAACATTAATATACAGTGGTGTGAAGTGTTTGCCCCCTTCCTCATTTTCTGTTTTTTTGCATGTTTGCCACACTTAAGTGTTTCGGAACATCAAACCAATTTAAATAGTAGTCAAAGATAACACAAGTACACACAAAATGCAATTTGTAAATAAAGGTGTTTATTATTAAGGGAGAAAAAAAATCCAAACCCACATGGATCTGAGTGAAAAGTGATCGCCCCCCTTTGTTAAAACTTACTATACCTGTGGTTTATCACACCTCAGTACATTGTCTCCAGTCATACCCAGGCCTGATTATTGCCACACCTGTTCTCAATCAAGACATCACTTAAATAGGACCTGCCTGACAAAGTGAAGTC
>JAUZSU010150320.1:0-14654 GCA_034780255.1 Parotocinclus maculicauda
GTTTAATGGATGTAAAGTAAATGCATTTTTTCTACTTTTCCTTTTTTCTTCTATTTATTCTTGTATGGTTAAAACAATATGGTCTCAGTCTTGACTCAGACTTAACGCGTCCCGGTCTTGGTCTTGGCTCGGACTCTGCTCGAGCAGTAGTGACCACAACACTATTTGTCATTTGTAAACTGTAGACATGCACTTTCACAGAAGGATAGAGGCTATACAGAAGGACAGAATTCTTTGCTTAATTCGGATGATATTCTGAACCATTCAGCAAAGAATTGCCTTGGATATTCAAGAATCTCAGTGGCAAACAAAGGTACAACATTTTCATGGTGATGCATAGGTGATAACCCTGCTACAGTAGAAAAAGTTTGGAATCACTAATAAATGACTTTGTTTTTGAAATAATTGATGATAATTTTTTTAATCAACATTCCGCTATACTAAATCAACATTACTGCAAAGTCATTACTAATGTTGCATGTGACTATTAATGCACACTATTATTATAAATAACTGATTTAGATTTTTTTTCTCGTATTTATCTATCTCAGGAATACTGGTCTGGATTCTGCCCCCTACAATAACGGGTCTTAGTAAGCGGGTCACTATTGCAGTGACTGGGGATCTGTACCTCATCTGGTGTCTCCTCCCTCAGGCACAATCAATCGCACCTGGTCAGAAGGCTCCTTCAGAACTCACTGCTGGAAGAGTGTGGTGTTGATATAGCTCTTGCATTCCCTATGTGAGATGCAAGTCTTTGGCAGGGTAAAGTATTGATTACAGTTATAGCACTCCTGTTAAACACCCCTGACTGTCCTCCCTTTCCTAAGAACAATAGTCCATTGCAAAGCCAATATGACTTTATTATTTCTTTTTTTTTTATTATTACATTTTTCAACATAATCTGGTAACATATTACGATAACAAATATTTAGTGTTATGCAGTGTTTCATGAGTGAGTAATCATTAATCATGAACATGCAAAAGGTGAGCAAAATAATAATAAATGTAAGAACATGAAGGTTAAGCATTACTCATTGCTAATACTATGATGATTATCTATGATGTTTGTAGCACTCCAAGTAAAGTGTTACTCGCAGCTTGTTTTACAGCTATTAAAACTGCTAGTCTCCTTTAGTTAATCTGCTTATAAGAAATCTATGTAATTGTATTATTTGTAATGGTATTACCTCAGATATTCTGTTCAGTTAGGCAAGTAAATTGGCTTTCTTTGAGCTGCAGGGCATGAAGTGCGCTGACTTTTCCAAAGAGAAGTTAAAAATGGAACAAAAAGACGCCTTCTGAAGAAATGTTTCAGAATACTGTTGTTTTGCGAAATTAAGGTCATATGTTGGAGTGTCTAGAAACCATACATTTCATACAAAGGTGCTCTCTAATGAGGAGACAGCAAACTGGATCGAACCATGATACATAAAATAAGCAGGTAAACCCAGAAGCACAAAAGCACTGCAAGATCATAGAACATTACTGTCTTACTGGTCCTCAGTTGGTGGTTTTCTATAGAAATATTATAAATCAAATAGAAATGCTATTAATACCAGTTATTTAACAGTAACATTTATTTCTTAGTGATTCCAAACCTTAAATTCCAGCATAATAACCCATGTCACCTCTGCATACCATTGTACTTTAGATTTAGGAAAGATTTGTATAATTTCTGCCCAGCACATACACAACTTGCTACACAAAGCCAGAAACTTTATCATTTTTATCTAAATAGAAAGATGATATATGAAATAAACGCATGTACTGATTTAGAAACACTACTGTGCTATTTAATTAAGCTTCTCTGATTGTAACAGGTTCTGAACAGTATTTCACATACAGTTGGTACATTCCTTGATTTCTGGAGTAATGGACATAGTTTAAATAAGAAAAGGCAGAAATATTTGCGCCATGTCCAATCTTTGTATCGATAACATCATGGTACCATTATGACATTAACCAATTTACTAGTATATTTATTTTCAGATAGTTCCTAATAAAATGGTCGATCGTTCACCCTAAATTCATTGCACATATTTGGCCAAGCTGATGCAACAAGGTATGTACGTGTAAGGTCACAGTAACTTGCACCAGTCAAAACGTATTAAAATGCAAAAGCAGACTTACATCCACAATGAAGAAGTCTAGCCAGCACCAGGCATTTGTAAAGTATTTCACAAACCCATATGCTACCCATTTCAACAGCATCTCCAGGATGAATATGTAGGTGAACACCCTGTCAGCATACTCCAAAATGATCCGAATAGTCTTCCTCTGCTCGATGTACACATCTTCGAAAGCCTGCACGGAGAACACACAGAGGCACTCAGGATTGGCACTAAATTAAGATCTGAAAGCAGCTTATGGAATCCGATATGAGACGGCATTGAAAGCCATTTTCCACACTCTTATAAGAACATAAGGGGTGAACAGAAATGAGGTGCACTGCTGATTTTTCAAAGTAACAAAAGGAAAAGGTGAACAGAGATGTTAATATGTTAATTGTGAATTGTATAAGTTGTAAAAGGTGCAGTCCTGAAACGAAAATGCAGGATCAGTGGCTACGCAGTAATTCATTTAAAACAGAAGCAGTGTCAGCTTTCATATTGTTATTGAGTAAGGCAATGCTCCTGGACTGCATTATGTGCTTATTTTGGCTTTATTAGTGGTCTAAAGTAGAAAAGTCGTGCCAGAAACAAAAATAGAACCGCATTTGATTAATCATACAGTCTACTGTTTGTGTGACATTGCACCAAGGTTCGGGCTCTAGTGCTTTTCAGTAAGTGAAATACTTTCTGCATAGCTTCAAACTTGTTTACTCTGTGATTGCGTCATCATTCAGTCAAACAAATATGCATACACTTGATTAAATGTGGGTAATGTCTGAACTCACATGCCAAGGACTTCTTACCCATCAAATGTGCAATATTTCTTTAATTTATAACCCACAGCTGGGGGGTTTGCATACACAAGTCAATGACAATTTGGAGACGCCATTTAACCTAGCGCGCATGTCTTTGGACTGTGGGAGGAAACCGGAGTACCCGGAGAAACCCACGCAGACACAGGGAGGACATGCAGACTCCACACAAAAAGGACCCAAGCCGCTCCACCCTGGGATTGAACCCGGGACCTTTTTGTTATGAGGCAAGCGGTGCTACCCACCGAATCACCGTGCTGCCCTAGTTTACATAATACTACTAAGTAAAGTGTGTTTGAAATACAAACTGGAAGTAATTTAAAAATAAAAAATAAAAACTCAAATTAATGAAGACAATTTACCAAGTTATGCCAGACACAAAGGTAACAACTGAGTTAATTATCAGGAATTACATTATTTGTATATCTGATATGTTTGTTGGCACCATGTCAGAGGAGAGATACCGTTTTGGTCCAAGAAAGCCGTATTGGTATCATAACTATAATCACGGTGAGAAATCTTATGAACCAATCAGTTTATCTTCTGAACTGTTGTGTAATTTTGTTTATCTTATGGTTACACGTGTCGTCATGTCCTGCCTACATTTATGATTATACTGTCTAATGTGTGTCAACAACAAATGATTTCTGTTTTGAATAAAAACGAGTAAAAACTGCAAAAAGGTAATGCTTTTGGGACTGGTCTCAATATCTGAAATGCTGACTGTTATTATGAATGGCATCATGGTATGAGCTATTGTACATTGGTGAGTGTAGTGGGATAAAGGCTGCCCATTTTTTCCTTAAGCCCACTCTGTGTAGCCCAAAATGTTTATGTTTGTGTCTGTCTACAATGAGAGTAGTCCTACAACTGAAATCTACATGTCAGTGTGAACTTACCAAGGCTCCACTACTTAGAAGAATCATGAAGATGATGAGAGTTTCAAACCAGTTGTGCTCCACAATAAGATAGCAGGTCTTGCGAAGGTACCACCAGTTCTTTCCCCAGCCCTCTGTGATGGGTACGTCACAGCACTTGTATCGTGCAATGCAAGCTGCAAAAACGCACCAGTTCCTTAGCTTCTCAATCAACAGCACTTGAATTATTATTTATGCAACATATGTAATGCACAAACCACAACGTCTGGCTATTTCACAGTCACTTCCATAGACTATTGAGCTGACTGACATTCCAGCAACTTCTTTAAAATTTCCAATAATGGGTAGAAATTTTACAAAAAAGAAAAAAATACCCCAAAATGTGGTTCTTATTTTCGGCAATTAAAGAGAGTAGCATTATGATAAATAGGACTTTTTTTTAAAAACAGGACAAAAACAGGACAGTCAAATGAAAACGGAGTAAAGGAATTTATATTATATATTTTCAAACCTCCTTACTCTACAAACGTCATATTTCAATATATTCTCAAGTATGTCTTCACTTAATCAAAGTAAATGACAACAGTTCCTGGTGCAATCAATATAGGGTAACCAAACGTGCTCCCTTGCCCGAACATATATGAATTTTAGGACCGAAAACTGTACATCTGAAATGTTTACATATTATGATTTACCATCATCCAGCACTGCAGAAACATCAGCTGTAACGTTTCGGGCAGAAAATCATATAATATTGTTCCTACAGAGGACTACATAAAACAGCAGTGCCAAACAGCATTCTGGGTACAGCTCGCTAGCTGGCCAGGTAGCATAGCATACACAGCCTAGCCTAGCATTACAGTGTGTTTACAGCAGATTAAAGAACAGAAAACAGAGAAGGAGGACAAAAAGTGAGACCGGAGATGCAAAACTTGTCCAAGAAAGGAGTTGCGTTTGCAGATTGGAAGACCAATAGGCTATTCTTTGCAAAGTTTTTTAAACCACTTTTATTGCCATTAACCAGTAGTGTCAGTGAAACAGTGATGCCAAAGGCTCAGATATCACTTGAAGAGGCATTTTCTTTGGGCACACAACAGGTTAGGTAAGTGGTGCAGTGGTATTATGGTCATGGTAACACATCAGTTGAGAGACACTGGTTCAGAATAATAATGAAAACACAGGATTAGATAAGTCTCCGTAGCAGGACAAAAATACTTCCGCAAAAACTGGCATTTTTCTTTTTTTACGATCTGTATTAATATGTTGCAGTTTTCAGTTCCATGCATCCTGAGTGTGAAGTAAATCATAGCAATTTGCGCATAGAAAACTTATCAGGTTTTGTCATACCGCTTGGCCAGTACTACGTTCATACAATCATTTTCATACCCACTTAACCCACATTCATGGTCACACAGGAGCCAGGGTCTAACCAGCAGCACAGGGTGCAAGTCAGGAATCATCCCAAGAAAGAGTGACAATCCACCGCAGATCACACACACACAAACTGAATGTGCAAACTGTACACAGGCAAAAGAGAAGTCAACCATGGGTGTCTGGAGCTTTAAGGTGATAGGCTTTAACCACTGTGTTACTTCATTCCACATTACAGACATATTTCTTCAATACTTATTCTGGCACAGTTTATAAATATATGCTGCTCACAGGAATGAGGGGATATTTCAAAATGAAATACGCCATAATGAAATATCCCCTAAATTTTATGAGCAGTGTCAGACTGTTCCAAGTGCCACAATTCAATGTTTACAACCTTCACATACACAAACTCATTATAATTATATACACTAACTCATCCATGTATGTGCATCATTGGTTGAGTGCTACCTTCTGTCCAGCATGCCTCCGGGTCCAAGTACTCCTCCACCGCCTCCACAACCACGGCCTCCTCAACCTCCGGCTTAATGTCAATAGTGCTGCCTTCTGACGAACTGCTGTCATCCAGCTAACAAAATAATATAATAACAATAAAAGATTCATCTTTATTTCTTCAGCACTTCAAAAGTAAAACCTGACCAAATGAATGAATAAATTAGTCACTGATGCCACATAATTTAAATCTAGTTATCCCATTCAAGGATAACTCATTATGAGTAGTGTTTATATTGTAATAATATAACAGTAAATACATATAAAAATTCAACAAACAACGTTTGGCATATAAATCAAATTTTTTGGCATTCCTTGTGTACCATATACTATGATTTTTTAACATTAAACACTACTTATATGATGTGTAGGTTGAGTGGTCTGAGCAGTGTTCCAGCCCTCCCCCTTCCTAGTTCCAAAAAAATGACATGAAACCTACTCCACTGGTTTAACCACAGAAAATAGACATAAACATACTAATTATCACAATGCAATCAAACAGTAAACTGGTAGACTTGCAACCATGTGGTTATATAAAGCTGTGTCTCATTTGCATATTGATGATAAGCATGGTTATGGTTTTCAATCACTGCACTAAATGGAAACATAGAGGTTAAAAATCAAATATCCCAAAATTGTTATAGGTAACTGTATGATGTTACGACCACTTCAATAAGGCTCGACCAGTAAGGCTCACCCAGTTTTGCAGCTGATCAAGTAGAAAGCACATTTTCTGTAAATATGTCTTATTTAACAGATTGGGAGTTCGTTTATTATAACAGACCTACTGGATGCATGTGTTACTAAGATTTAGCCCATTGAAACTGAATCATTTATTTCTCCATGCTGAATGATTACTACCTGTACTCACCCCGTCTTTGCTACCCTCAGCCTCTGATTCGCTGCTGAAGTCTTCCGTGTTCAGGTTCTCAAAGTCCGACTCTCCCGCAGCAATGGGCACACACACTGTAAGGTTGGGGTTGTGGATGAAGGACATGTGGTCTTCATCTATCATGTATTTCCCCACACTGCTGCCGATGCCACTGGTAGTGCCATTGGCATCCTTCTGATAGTCCAACTCGCGGTTAATGTCTGTGTGGTTCGCGATGCAGTTCAACTTTTTGGTGTACATATCGTCCAAAGGTTTGGCTTCGTCCACCGCCTTCCTCCTCATTACGAGCCGCACTTTGGCCTTGATCCAGGCTATTCCAAACTTAATGCGGTTCACAGAGATCTGCAGGTTGTTCATCTCTCCATCATCGTCTGTGGCTGCCAGGTTGTCAGCACTAAATGAGCTCAGCAACAAGGCAAGGAAGAGATTCAGCACCTGAAATACAACAGAGGAAACAACTGCACCCCTGTACTTGGAGTTCCATACAAAACCAAGCACTCTATCACAGAGATCCTTGGTCATGAATATACATATATTGTGAGTTATTAGTAGCTTGATTAAATGTCCAGTCTTTTTAATTTTAGTAATGTATTGAATTGAACACCTTTTTCATTTTTGTTCTAAATCTTAATGAACAGATTTTCATTTTTTGTTTTAGTTAAACATTCATAGCTAAAAGACACTTGTACCTCACTGTGAGCACTTACCACTAAGTTTCCAATGACCATGACCATCATAAAAACGATGAGGCACATGGCCTGGCCTGCCACCTCCATGCAGTCCCACATGGTCTCAATCCACTCTCCACACAGGACACGGAACACGATTAGGAACGAATGGAAGAAGTCATTCATGTGCCAGCGCGGGAGCACGCAGTCCTTATTTATCTTGCATACGCAGTCTTTGTAGTTCTTCCCAAACAGCTGCATGCCCACCACAGCGAAGATGAAGACGATGATGGCCAGGACAAGGGTCAGGTTTCCCAGAGCACCAACAGAATTTCCAATGATCTTTATCAGCATGTTCAGAGTGGGCCATGACTTGGCCAGCTTAAATACTCGAAGCTAAGAGTGGCACGTGAGTACAAAACAGCAACGAGAGAGTAATGAGAACAAGAGTGGAATCACTGCAGTGTGAAGTCAGCACACAAAACAAGATTTACAGTGGAGCCTCAGAACTTAAACTTAATTGGTTTTAAAAAGCAGTTTGGATTCCTATTTGTTTGAAATTCTCCATAAGACATAATGTAATGCTTATTAATTGTATGTCATTACTAATGAGGTAACTAACCTCTAATCGCTGTGCCACCATGCACATTCTAAATAAACCCAAAACAAAATTAGATATTAAGATGATGAGCTGATGACATATTGAAACAGATAGGAGGAGGAGGGGGGATGGAGTGGTCAGTGCTTGGGAGGGGAATTTTTTGTGTTTGTCCAAGTCTCTAATTAGTTTAATGTGTGAGGTTAAAATGTTCTACATAAAACAGTCTATGTAGTGATCAGTGAATTAATAAATATGTCTGAATTTTGTTCGGATTTGGGGGTAAAAAACCTTTAACGGACCATTCAATGTCCGAATCGGTCGAATAAAGAAGCACTCATATTCTGAGGTTCCATTGTATCAGTTTTCATTCCTAAAATCACTTATATTTCTTCGTTTACAATTCAGGTAGTCCCTGTTTTATGATGTGGATACATTCCGACAAACCCATCATAAGATAATTGTACTATAGTTTAATACACTGCTTACAAAACGTAGTTGATATTTCATTATGGGATATTTCATGTTGAGTTATCTCCTAATTTTTGTGAGTAGTTAATAAATTGTATTTGTTATAGTGCAGCCATAAAACTATGTATTATACTAGGGAATTGTGGCCTTTGGATTTAGCTGTCCTATAGTCATATTGGTGCAAATTTTTACAAGGGTTTTCACGATTTTCTCTAGAACAGCAAATCCCCTATGTGTTCTACAGCTGACTTTTTTAAATTGTTGTTTTAAATTGTGTTGACACACCAGTTGTTTTGACTACAGTGGTACCTCGGTTACCAAGCAATTTTTTTTCCGATAAGGAATAATGTAAATTGAATTAATCCGTTTTGGACTCTCTGAAACTGTATAAGACATTATATACATTACTAGAGTTGTTTTGTACAGGAGCTTCCTGATTTTTAACGAGAGTCTAATGGAGCAGGCTATACTTGATATAATAGCCTATGACAAGTAATGATAATTAAGTTAAATGTTTAAACCACTTACACTTACATTATTTTTACATTTACAAGTTGGCCAAAAGAGTGTATTTTAGAATAAAGTGTAGAACACCTAATTTAATTTGGTGAGGAAAGGATTGAAAGTGAAAAATACAAAACACTTACTCTATTGATGAACTCTGGGTGCTAGAATGGCTGATCAAATTGTAATCAAACTGTACCCAGTGTTCTGGAGCATTCAATTCCTGTTTTTGGTTTCTTATAAACTAACTTTTTTAAGACCAATAGAGACTCATTTGCACTAGGAATACAGTTCTGTAGAAGGAAAAAAAATAAAGAAAAAAACAACACAAATGGCAGAGATATTCTCTGAGGGCTGAACACTGTCTACTGATTTGTGAATCCTAAATCGAGCGGTTCAGTTCGCTTACTCGCATACAAATTTAAGCATGTGTGCCGAGTACCAAGCGAACCGTAAGAACGGAGAACATTTTCTAGCCAAAAGAAGTCGAAAACCGAATTCTGAGTTCTGAAAGAGATTTGAGAGAAAACCGAGTAAACCGACTGTAAAGCTACCTTTGACTGCCTTGATGCAGTTCCCTGTGTTCTGCAGTACTAGGGCTACTGTATCCAGCCAATAAGCCTTAGGATTAAGGTAAATCCTGTTTAAGAAATGAAAGTTGGTGCAGTTTTGAATAAGTGTTTACCAATCGGAATGATCTGAGCACAGACAGGCCCTCCACATTTGACAGCCCAAGCTCCATCAAGCTCAGGCTTACAATGAAGCCATCAAAGATGTTCCAGCCCTCTTGGAAGTAGTAGTAGGGATCCATTGCAACCAGCTTTGCCACCATTTCAGCAGTGAAGATTCCAGTGAACACCTAAAAATAAAAATAGCACCTTGAGAAATGTGTTCTAATAATGTCACAGGTCACAAATCCTTACAGCAATGTTCACTCAAAAGCCAACTACACACCTAATATACACTGTTCACAAAGAATAGGGGATATCCCTAACTAAATTTTCCCTACATTTTGTGAGCAGTGTATCTAAGCACTTTGTAGAGTGCAACAAAATGGTAGTGCACCAGTGGCCAATAGGAAGGCATGTATGGTTTGTTCTGTCAGCTTTGTTTTAAGCTACAACCTCAACTTACTATCCATTTGTGTATCCATTTTCCAGTTACTAGCCAGGGGCTATTTTTTTACTGTATTAGGGACGTCCTTTAATATCCTGCTCATATATATAGCTTTCAAAAATTATACAGTAAACTATGTCTCTAACACTATTGGCATTTTTTATTTTTTTTTATTAAAGTGCCGTACATAGGTTCAATATTAAAAAAGCTGTTTCTTTCTTTAATGACAAATAATTTTGAAAATCCCCATTACCCTACATATTGCATATCAAGACAAAGGCAAAGGCTACTTTTGTTCTTTGAACGGGTTGCCTCAACCCATATTTTAGTGCAGGTTATCCTGTTTTTACAGTTTTATAAATGGATACAACCAGATTTGATTAAAATAAATAAATAAATCATCCCCTGAATCAATTCCAATATTCAGTTTTAAATTGCGTGTTAAGTCAGAAGCTTGTGCTACGAAAAAGTGATTGCACTGCTAATGCTCTTTTAGCGGTGTGTCATTTTTTGGCCACTGCACAATACTGCTCAGTTACAGCCTTCCTTTTCACAGTGGCAAAAGTTGTGAATAAAAATTATTAATAGCTCCAGTGAGTCAGCAAACCTAGTCATATAAGGGAAAGTGAAATTGCTTTTCATTAAAAAATACTGGGAAATATCCAAATGAAACTTTCCCTTTTGGCTAATAAGCTAGTGCATTTATAATTGACAAACACCATTAACAAAGAGGGTGCTGTTATGAAATTAGAGGACACTGTGACATCAATAATAAATCTTTCTGTCCTAGCATGATGTAGGAGGCTTGAGTCTGGCCAGGGTGCATGAGTCAGACTTCCTTTTGCCAAAAACAATGTGATTTCTAACATTAAAGCAGCAGTTCACCAGCAGAAGGGACTGCAACTTCACATTAGGCTCTTAGCTGGTTAAAATACCTATAATTAATCTAATCTAATTAATAATCTAATGTCTAATTTTAGGTCTGTCAGTTTTCAGGAACAACATGTATGCATGTTTTAATGTCCATTTCAAAAACCACAGGCATCATCACTGGTTTTGTGACTTCAGCAAACTGCAGACAGAGTGGTCATCAACTGGACTGTCCCCATCTTTGTCAGCTACTTAATCTGACTTGAAACTGGCTGATTCAGACTACCTGTTATATAACTGGTATATCTGCCAGAGTCTGTGGAGCAAAACAAATGTGAAAGGTCGTCAATTAGCTAGTCAGGTATGCTAAACAAGAATATTAATCAATACTGGTGGATCAATTCATTTTACCAGTGTCACAGTTCGTTTTTTAATCCCAAAACTGTCATAAAAAATCAGCTCATCCCTGTGTGGTTAATTGGCTACAACAGCAATAATTCCTATGGCTGGGAGTATAGTTAATAATTTATGGTGATGTTGCTACTGCATAATTATGTTTGTGGCTTTTAAAAACCCTTTGAAAATTAGGATCATTCTTCAGAATATTTCCATTTTTCTATATTTGAGCCTTAAGCCTAGTGCTTAAGGTACTGGACAATGAGTCAGAAAAGACCCTTAACCCACATTTGCTCGGACTGTAACATTCTGCCAGTCACTCTAGATAAAGAACCTCTGCAAAATGTATATTTTATAACGAAGTTTAAACTTTTTAATTTAGGTCTTAGTGTAAAACAATTGGATTAGAAGAAAGATAATAGAAGAAAAACACAGACTATTTTTCTATACTACTTACAGAAAGGAACCAGCCAATTGTGTCATTGTGAGATTCCGTTAAACAGTATTCAGTATTGAGTCTCCCATTAACACTCCCCTCAGTTGAGATTCCAATTAACTCACATTTAACTCAAACCTTTATTACTGATGTAACCAAAAAAATAAAAAAAAGATTTTTTTCTCGGTTGTTTCGCCCCTCTTTTGTTTATGCAGTACTATGTAAAAGTCTTAGGCATTCAATATTTTTCTGTTTTTTATTCTGATTATAGTTGAATTCAATCTCTCACTACACTTTGTAGTTCTATAGTTTCAGACTGTAGCCCATCTGCTTTTCTGAGTGAATCTGAGTTGTAATCCACCTCAGTGTCATTGCTATACATATAATACACACGTAATATAATATAATATGACACTGCAAATAGTGCAACAGACAAAAATGTTCAGCCACCAGTATCCTGTAGGCAGTGTTGAAGGATCCTGAGCACTGATGAAGAATTAGAGGATGATTAACACAAACTGTGCAGCAACAGATAAGCTACTGTCTCTGACTACATCTATACATAAAGTTTCAATAAGGTGAATGTATGTTTAATGTTTTGCTCAAGGACGCACCAGTGGGGGGATTTGAACCCTGGACCTTTCAGTACAGAGACCAGTAATTTAACCACTAAACTAATTGCAGTACCAAGAATAAACATGAAACATATCGGAGATCGGAAAGCTAGAGCAGTGATCCTCACCAGGTTTCCCACAGACAACACATGCTCAAATTGGTCTGTCATCGGGTAGTGCTCCATAGCCATGAAGAGAGTGTTGAGAACAATGCAAATAGTGATTGCCAAGTCCACGAAGGGATCCATCACAATGAGGTTCACAATCTCCTTAATCTTCAACCATAAAGGGCAGCATTCCCAGATAAGGAAGGTGTTTGAAAACTTGTACCAGCATGGCGGACATTTCCTCTGCGATTCTTCCAGTTCTGTAAACCAAGTGGACAATACAGTGAAATGAAATAGTAAAAGGAAAATAAAATAAACTACATTCTCACCTTCTGTCTTATCATATTGAAAGTACATACAAATGTGTACGTTCCAACCACCAAAATTACCCACATTAAAGAATAAATTGTCCATAAATTGCTATGCTATTAACTGTCAAAAGAAATTGTATGGAAATACAACCCTGTACTTAAGGGTTATTATGTAATTACATTATTTATTACATTATTTACAACTACAGTGTTGCCTCAGTGCTCTTTGTTTCAGAAGAAGCCAAGAGGGCTTGATAAGAATTGAAAACAATGAGCACCGATCAAATCCATAAGGAACAATGTTAATTGAAATGTTCTGTTTCAGTTGGGGATTTTTTGAATTAAATAAGTATAAAATAATACTGAATCGTGAAACGAGTTTCTGCTCAAATTAGTCACGCTGTTTGACTGATACAAGTTTAAACAAGTACGCCAAGTATAGGAGTACAAAATTTCTAGTCAAAATGCATTGAGAACAAATTTAGCGAGTTCTAAGATAATCCAAGAACCGAGTCAGCACTGTACTGAATATTTGTAGTGTCTAAATTACAAATGACAAACATGATTTTACAGTTCGAACCTCTGGTTATGAAAATTAAGCTTATCTATTTTTTTTTACATCACATCAAGGTGGCTGCGTAGAATATTGCAAGTATTTACACTAAGCAGTTTTATAGAAAAATAATGGAATATTGTCCTATAAATTCCCAAAAACAAAAGGAAACGGACTACCTTCTACTAATGTATTGGTGACACTCATGACGCTATTTGCCCGTTCTTTGTGCCTGAAAGAAGCGTTGAGCTGGTCCATGGAAACCATTAAAGAGCCTGAGAGTTTCTTTTTTATCTCAATGTCAGTGGTTGGCTGTCAAAAAGGAAAACACTGAGGTTAAATGCAAGTATTTTAAAACCCGTAAACAGCAAGGAGTCAAACGAGGCGGATTATTAAAGAGCAGATTTTTTTTTTCCAATCCCAAACGTCAGTCAAGAAGACTGGAGTGTGAACATGTAGGCTTCAACAAGAAAGAGGAGCTGGGCTAAACCTATCAGATTTTTCCTTCATAGAGAGTCCTCACTATAAAACACAGCAGTGTCTGGAAGCTGTACTGGGAAAAGCCTGGTAAAGCACCAGTTAATTAAATCAATCCACTAAAGCACATTCTGGCTGTGCTATCTCTCGCTCACTCTCTTTCCGAGATCTGAAGCCTCCATGTTGTTACCCCATCCTGGAATCCCAGAGAGGCAGCTGTTAGCGTGCATCAGCATGCACTCAGAGTCAGAAGAGTCAGAAAAAAAATTATAGACACCATAATCCATCAGTCCACTTTCATGCTGCAGTTAGATACGCTCTGAGAGATTTGTAAGGACGGCAAACTATCATGCTAGCTACAGTCAGGAGGCAGAAGGTAACTTGTCCATTCAGATTGGGTTTATAAATGGATGAGATTAAAACATGAAAACAAAAGAAAAAAGAAATAATAGCAACTTGGAAGAAAAAAAGATAAGAAAGAGAGGAAGAAGCTCTGAATTTATTCAGTCCTATAACACTAAGTGTGCCACTTAATGGGCTGTGGAAAAAAGATCTGGATTGGCTGTGCATGATTTTCTACATTGACAAGCCCGCCCACACACACACAGACACACACAGACACACACAGACACACACAGACACACACAGACACACACACAGACACACAGACACACACAGACACACACAGACACACACCTCTCTCTGCTGCTGGTTTAGCCCATGTGAACTCCGATGACACAGCACTATGATGTCACTCAGAGCTTCCTCCACCTGGAGTAATGGAGTATGATCTTGCTCAGTCAGATCCTCATCCTTCTCAGACCTCAATATGGTTGGATCATCGCTATTGTCAACAAGTCCGAGCAGCTTGATCTTCAACGTCTACAATACACCCACACACACCCGCACGCACACTCCCGCACCAACACCAACACACCCCCACACCAACACCA